>ML769561.1:38823-136435 GCA_009733575.1 Gymnopus androsaceus JB14 | reverse complement strand
CGGCAAAGTCACTAACTCTGCATATGAATTCAACTCACTCGAACCACCACCGGGCCCACCTCCAACTCCATTTAACGAACCTTCTCCTGCTCCAACTTCTCCTCAATCGCCGCAGAGCAACTTTTCCATTCCGCCGAATGAAGATCCTCCCTTTGGAATGGATATGCCGCCAAGATACCCATCCCAAGTGCACCCAAAGCGGAGAAGGTTTATCATCCTCACTTAAATGGTTTGTCTTTCCGATTGACTTAAAAACATGGATACTAACAAAAAAAATCAATCCAGGAGAAATTGTGATCGGAATGGTTTTGCTCTTCCAGCTTGATGCCCCCTCCCGCTGAGGTAGAGACTGAACATGACAATACTTGGCTCCGTTTGAAGGAGAGGCCAAATTCCGCATTGCCAATCTTCTCTTTTGCAAAGAGGAGATGTCGCAATCACACACCGATGAGCTTCTTGATATATGGCTCTGTATCAAGAGCAGCTCGCACAGCAAAGCCCAAGGCCGACTTGGAAACTCCTGAATTTGGGTCCTTTCCTTATCACACGGACATGTTTTGTACAATTGATGAAATACAGGCAGGAAAGGCCGATCCTTCTTTTCCGAAATGTACGAATGCACCCAGGGATAGTGCATCGTATAACAGACATGGTGCTGCAAGTGAATAAAACGGGAAAAGATAAAATAAGCCAAAAGCGCTCAACGGATAAACATTTTGGGTGGAAAAAGAGTTGAGCCACACTGCCCTTTTGGTGTCTGTGTTCCGCCTTCATCCGAACCTTTCTTCCACCCAACATGACCTCACGGATGGCTACGCGTGGACTAAAACTCCAAACTCCAGAGATTCTCCTGCCCCATACTCAGGAGGAGAGGCGACAAGTCCGGGAAGCAAAAGCAAAGGAAAAAGAAGACCAAAAAGCTGCTGCTACCAGCAAAGCTTCGAAAAAAAATGCCACCTCGAGAGCCCGTGTTGCGAAAGTAATGGACGCACAGGCACAAAAGGACACTGATATGACTTCAATACGTCCAGATCTCCAGCTCGCAAACACCAAAACCCAAAAATGAAACAAAAAAAATGTTACAGCCGAAAAAAACACTCCGTCTCCTGTGAACGACCCGTCTCCAGGTCCTAGCATTGACACCAAAGGCCCCTCTGCAGCACCCGAGAGCACTCCTGAAGGGTTCCTGATCGAGCTCGATGTGCGCTTGGATTCCGACTTCGAACGTGCCCTTGACATGCAGGAGCTCAAAAAACTTACCACAGAAAGTGAAGATTCCGACTTCCAGGATCTCAGCGAGAATGAGATTGAAGTTTTGAAGAAGGCCAAGGAAAAGAAACATGCAAGGCAGTTGAAAAAAAAAAGTATGTTCCATTTTCTCGAAGATCACTATACTAATTATATCTTTAGGAGGAGAAGTCAGCGGTGCGCGATGGAATTGCAGAGCTCCGACAGACTTTACCTACTGCTGCAATTTCCCAAGTCACTCCTAAACGCAAACCCGAGACCGAAAACTCGAAGTAAGACCTTGCCGCTATTGAGGACAGAGCTAACTTACTTTTTTTTATTACATAGACCAGCGAAACGTCCCAAAAATGCTATGGGCGGGCTTGATGCAAACTGGACAAAGACCGTCTATGGCAACAACAAAGCCGCCACGTCTAGATCATCATTGGCATCCAGCGATGCTATGACGCTTGACATCGAGTTGATGGATGTTCCAGGCGAGTTCGATGCTGATGTTGGAGGTGATGTCGTGGCGGCTGAGAGGGAAGGGAAAACCGATAAGGGAATGAAAGCTAAGACCACTTCTAAGGTAAGCTTTCACGATTGCAATGGATACCACACTAACCTGAAATTAATTGAAGGATGTTGAAGATGTCAAGCTCGAGCCTGCTGATGTCAACCTTATAGAAGCAGAAGAACGCACGACTGGGAAACCGGCACAACCGAAAGTACGTCACCAGACTTCAAAAGCCGATCTTCCCATTGTTCTACAGACCGACCACAACGTGTGGGCCAATGTTCTTCTTCCTGACCTACTCGAATGGTGTGGTGCCCAAGAAGACCAATTCAGAATCAATGGGACCAGCGAGTTTCGCCTAAAACTCCGTGAACTTTGGATTGAACATTTTGGTGCACTTCCTCACATTCCCGAGTCTGTCGTTCACAACAGCCGTAAAATTGTACGAGCAGACCATCCTGCTATTTATTCCTATGTGCGTACTGTCTTTTTCTACTTGTCTGGCACTCGTTAAGTTTTTCTTTGTAGGCCCAAGGACAAATCCAAACGTACCGCAGCAAGCTAGGACAGAATGCATTCAAGTTTGTAAGCGAAGAGGTTGAAAAGTTTGACACTGTTGAGGAGCGACAGGTGTTTGTTGAAGGACTACTCCGGAACGATGCATTCATTTTTGAGACTCCAGGGCCAACGGTATGCGTGTAACTTTTGCATCTTTCATTTATTAATTCTTCGAGTAATATAGCGCTCCCAAAGCTTAGGCCGCTTCCGTGGACTGCTCGTTGTCAAGACCTTCGCTTTTCATCTCACATGGGCTCTCTCCTCCTCCACTGACTCTGGCCATCCTCGCGGAGCACTTGCACTGTCCACTGCAGCAGTGCGTAATTATTATTTTCTTTTTGAAGCTGTTGGCCCGGGCTCAAACAGGGTCACTTAGGTTGAGCGTGCTCTTACAATGTGGAAAGCTGGCGACACACCGAATCGCAAGTCTGCCAGGAATGGTGAAGCCAGTTTCTCTGAAGAATGGGCGCCAAATGTCACGAAATTCTTTGGACTTGCAGGGGATTTGAAGTTATCGAAGTGGGATGAAGTCTTTTCTGCTGCCGAAACTCATCTCTTGACCGTCCCAAAGGCTGGCGCTGGTCCCGAGCTAAAGAAGCTCTTGAAGGAGGCCAATGGAGTAAAAGCTGCGCCTGTAGCAGCAATGGTTGGCGATGATGATCCTTTTATTGTATCGGACTAAAATTTAAGGTCGCGGTGAGTTCTAGCATTGTTGCTTTCAACCTTGACCTGACTCGGATCACTTTTGACAGAGCTTCCGTCGCTGTCACGGTGCAATTTACTGGTACTACTGGCAATTTCAAAACGTTTCAAAACGTTTAACGGGCAATGGGAGCTTGGAATGGGACAGCATTGGCAACCGAATGGTCATCTTTTGTAGTCTTTATAGCGCCTATAACATGTTCAAACTGCTATGTGCTCAAAATCATTATTTTATTGCTTTATTATGTGTAAAATGAGCGTACAATAAGCGTGTAAGCAGCCAATAGAGATTGGTATATTAAGGTATAAATTGTGGTATGACTGTGTATATTCTAGCGTATAAATGAACGAGAAAAAAGGCCGTGATTGTGTATGATCACGCGTGGTGGATATGCACTCGGGGTCGTATACATACACAGCCAAATCCGTATGATCCGGCGTATTTGGCGTGCCTTCATGCGGATCACGGACCTGCGGTTTTCCTGATGAACTCAGTATTATGCTCTTAGAAGCACTTGGATATACCCTGAGCCCCATTCAGCAATGAGCAGGATGAGGTTAACGACTCCTCCAAACAAGAGGAACAGTGAGTTCGTCATGGGAAAGTCCGTCGGCATACCGGAGCGGGAATTATTTATTTTTGAAAAAAAAAACGCACATGCCAAGGTTTGCCGAAAACTCTGTAAATACTCTAAAATAGAATTAAAAAAGAGAATTCACCCAAGTTCTCGGTTTGCAAGCCTACAATATAAGGCCTGACTAACGTTCTGTGCGATTATTTACTGCTTCACAACTGTCGGTTCTCGTATGCCGTCGTATGCTATACTTACAATGGGACAAGGATCTGAGTTTCTAGGCTTAAAATACGCTATCTTGGGACAAGGAATTTTCCAAAATCGCGTCCTGAAGTACGCTACAAGTTGTCTCACGAATCCCGGACAATGGAGGTTCTAACTACGACCCCAACCTCGACGACTCTCAAATTTCTTGTTGCTGTGGTTTGGGTGGCTCGATATTATATACACGGATAGCCTATCCAGAATTTCCGGACTTTTCCCCATTCTGAGCGCTTGAGCACTGGCACTTGAAGGAGGAGGAAACCTGCCGTAGTCATCAAAATGTTAGGGCGGTCCAGAGAATCCATCTTCGCTGGTCTATCTATACCTACCAGTTCTTGTCTCTGCAAAAGCGTCGGCACTCTAGTAACTGTTTCAAGCTCCTGGGTCTACCACCATAGGCACGGCGTGCGATTTCAAATACCTATTAACTCGACAGTGTATTATTTGACCAACAAGAAATGGGAAAAGCCCGAATAAGTACAAGTAAGAAGGATGCAATGCTCAATATCACTGTTTGTTGACCCAACCAGCAAGCAGAGCCTCTTTCACCATCTTTTTCTCTAGGTTCTGTGTCAACATATGTCCCCGATCAAACAGAGCAGTTGGCCAAGAAAAATCGTTGTCATTGTCGTCATTGTCATCATCCAGATCGTCCTCCGTTCGCATGAGCTTTTCGTAATGAAGGATATTGTCTTGTCCGCGATAGTCTAAGCAACCGAACTTCACGATGACACACAGGAGGTAGTGCCACCAGAAGAGACCTGTGGGTGGGTTGGTGGTCGATGAAGGATTGGGAGGAGAAACTGGGTGCCCATGCAGCACAGCAGTCGAAAACTGAGAAACTTGAACACCAAGGATGTTCAAGTTATCACCACTGAAATCGTGAGCCACCTATTTCTGTCCAGTCGAAATGAGAATCAAGCCCAAGACTTGAAAAGAAAAGCCGACGTACACCATTGGTTGGTTTGAGAGCAACCTAAAACATGTCAAAGTAATTGTCCAAAGTTGAGATTAGGCATATACCGAAAATTGGATCGTAAATTGAGAGGCCAGCAGGAAAAGGCATGTTCGTGAATTTTTCGTAAATAAAGCAACCCTGTTCATCACCCATCCGCTTAGGACATATGTGACTGTTTACCATTCCCCTCCGGTCCGTCACCCTGGAGATCCAATCACGTCCGCCATCTCGCGCTAGCACTCGGGTTCTCATTGTTTGGGGCAGACCTGTGCGTGATGTTACTGATTTATGCTGGCGATCGCTGATTTTCGTCAGGTGAATAGGAGCAGCAACACGATATTTGTAGGTCAAAGCTCCTAGAGGATCATTCGGATTGACAAGACTATCCTGGCCATTGCGATTCCGAACCCAGAGCTGCCCAATTTTGTGGCGTGGGTCGCACAAGCCGTGAGCGACGTCGATAAGCCACTGGGAGCATTCTCCGCCCGCAAAGTACTGAAAGTCAGAGAGTTCGCCTTCCAGAAGGCCTAGGTATTGCTGAGCGGGATTAGGCGGAGAAGTAGCGTATGCCTGAGCCACGTCGGCACCTGAGGAGATGGGCGCAACATCATTGACGTAAACTAAAACACTGCTCGCTCGGATGCGCAGGTGCAAAATGGAGGAGTTTCTCGGTTGCAGTGGCGGTTGTTTCGATGGTCCTTTCCCTTTTCCACTCTTCCCTTTTCCGCTAGAGCTTCTAGATGACCTTGATATCTGCGACCTTGTTGTAACCATGATGGGGACAAGTTAGTCGAGAGCATGTTCTTACGCAGCTGATCTTATCTTATCAAGTCGCGTGAAATTCGTAGGCTGCACGCTTTTCCTTTAACCCATTCTAATCGATGTCTCTGCCCGCTTATGCGCTCATGCTTCAAGGAATTCGAACGCCGAAACTTCCCCGCCGCTTGAACTTCGACCACAATGACCTTTCCTGAAATCTGAAACCTGAAATCAGGCAATGGGATTGGATTTCAAGGTGCGTGAAACCACGGAATTTCTACACACATCAATGTGTCCTACGTTTCACAGTACAGAGCTTTACGATCCCACTGGACCTTGAGAATTGCAAGGATCAAGTTTGCTCAACTCTCAGCAATGGCCAAAATTAATTCACCAAGGATGAGATAGTCTTCGCCGAGATTAACAGAGAACACGAGGTTCAGCCCTCAGGTTGGCAGCAAGGGTACGTGTGCTCTGTTGATGACCGATGTCATGGGCATAATATGCAGCCCTGTGCCAGCAATCGTAGGGGCACATAAAAAGGACCTGGCGTCCATTTTTTAATCCATGGGACTCTCTATCTCAGCAGTCCGCGTTCTCAACGCCTCTTTTTCACCTTCGTACCTGCCAGTTGCGGTCTTTGTTGGCGGAACTTCAGGTATTGGGCAGAGGCTTTCGCTCGTTCCACGAATGGCAACGCACATATTATTATCATCGGTCGCATCCGCAGCTGGAGCCTTCCGAGTCATTGCTGGTTTCCCTCTACCGTCCTCTTTCTCAGTCAAGCATGAACTCTTCACATGCAATGTTACACTGATGAAGAATGTTCAGCGAACGACACAGGAACTGCTCTCCTGTACTTCGAGAGTTAACTTTTTCGTCATGTCTCCCGGTTTGTTGACGTTGAGTGGAAGAGATAAGACTGAGGAGGGTATTGAGAAGAAGCTGGCAGTGCATTATTGTGCGGGATGGAATTTTATTCACGGGCTTGTTCCAGCTTTTGTGCAAGCCAGGGAAGCCGATGAGGACGCCAAGGCCTTTTCTGTCTGCATGTAATGCGCGATCGGGCACGAAAAGATAGGCCAAAAGATAGGCCAGCTTTTTCCCCTGGGCTACAGCCATACAAGCTTGTTCATCCAAAGTGTGAAACTGGATCATCTGAAGGTCCTCGTGTTTCCCTGACTCTCTTTTTCCATGCCCTTACATCCCCTTTGCGTTCCATAGCTCTGCCGAACGATCAATGGAACTTGTCAAATATTTCAGGGACTCTGTTCTACAGTGTCCCAAGTAGAAAGTTCAGGGATATCAAGTGCGTGTTTACTATTTACTGTTTAGTATGATTTACGAGTTTGCACCAAAATACTATGTCTATTTACAACCTTTCAGATCCAGAACAAAATGAAGTAGTTTGCTCGGCTCAAAGCTGATCTACAACGGCTGAAAGATGGGAGTCTCGTTACGACAATCAATTTTGTGGAGAACTAACGTATTAACATTGTACTTACTCGTATTGTCAGAACATGAACCTTTGATACTTACTTTTCCTTTCCTAGCAATCCTCTTTCCTTATACGTACTTACATACCATCCCGATCCATTACCGCCTTCCATCATCCCACGCCTTCAGGCTACATATATCAATTATCTTGCTAGTCAATACCTCAGTTGTTTACCCGTCGTAACCGCCTGAGGTATGTTTCCCCTTTTATGGATATCTTATATTCATATACTAATACTCTACATAGACTCGAGACTAACTAGTCTCTCGTTCCAACAGGTAGAGTCATTTTTACAATATATAGTTGTTTACCCATTGTAACCGCCTGAGACTCGAGACTAACTAGTCTCTTGTTCCAACAGGTTATAGCCCCGTCGTGCTGTCTGCACTTAAACAAAGCCGGTTACAAAACTACCCTATGACTCACGATAGTGTGATACTCTTTTACGAGCAATCCCACGCACAATAGACATGTCGAGTTCTGGAGGAATTATGCTTCCATTTACACTCAACAATGAGCTCAAGCTCCGTGGACATGAGAATTACAAAGGATGGAAACAACAGATGTTGATCCAAGGGAAGCCTAGAGGCCTTGATATCTACTGGAATGGAACAGCTAGTGCCACTGCTCCTACTTCTACCACATCCACATCTGCTACTGGAATCATTACCACAACCATTAGTACTGAAAAATCTGCAATCAATGACCTCCATCCGTCCACACTGGAATTCGAACTTCGAGAATCAGTCGCGCTCTCCTCCATTCTTGGAAATATTATAGATATTGACGGTGCTGGAATCGATGATACCTGGGCGTCAAATGTGGTCTGGACATACCTTGAGAAGCAGTACAGTCAGCCTAGCGACCGTATGAGAACAATTGCAGAAAGAGAGCTTACCAATGTGCGGTTTATTAGCGGAACCAAAGTTGCTGGAGAAGGAGGATACATTGAGAAGCTCCAAAGCCTCCGAAAAAGGGCCAATGATGCTGGTTCCACAATAGACAACTCCCGATTCATTGTTATACTCCTCAACTCATTCCCTGAGAGCTGGGATGTCATCACAACCCCTCTATACAAGGAAATGAACCTTACTACTATTATCACCAACCTTACCACCCATGGCAAACGACTTATCAGCCGAAGGAACTTAGATGAAAAAGCATCTGTCATTCCAAAGGAAGATGCCATTCAAGCTCTTCAGGCCACAATCACAGTGCTCCAAGCAGATATAGCTTTGTTGAAAGTGAACAGTCCAAGACCAAGATTCTTGGATGACATCTGTTCCAATACAACTTGTCCTCAACCAAGGGGTCATACAATCCAGAAGTGCTGGAGCCTAGGTGGTGGGATCCAGGGTCAATACCCAGCATGGTGGAAAGGAAAACGAGACGTACCATTACCCTCAGGTTATTTAGCTCCTTCTGTGCACCTCACATCAACAACAATCCAGGGCAGTGTCAGTCAAGGAAGACACTATGCGCTGATGGATCAGACAAATATACTCGATGTCAAAGCAATCATACGCACCAACCAACCGTCAATCAACTGTGTTGCAATGATTACCACTAAAATCCCTGACACAATGTCTTCTGTATTGTTCACCGACTCTGGAGCAACCATGCACTTCTTCGAAAGTCACAGCATCTTCACGGAGTATAAAGAGGTTTCGAATGCGATAGGGATTTCAGCTAAGGAGGGTACCGGATTCAGTATTGCTGGATCTGGGAATGTGTCCATCAGGGTCGTCCATAATGGAGAGCAGAATACACTAACTTTTCGGGATGCCCTACAGTCGCGGACAGTCAAAGTCGACAAAAATGTTGACCGAGTTTTGTAGACTCCATACGGTATCAAAATGATCTACAAACTGTATGAAGACCTTATTTAGGACCTAAAGAAAGGTTTTCTACGAGCCGATTTCCCACAAAGTTAGTTTTGGACTTTTGACCCCCAAAAATTGGCCGTCTGCTAAAAAAAATCGCCAAAAATAAGAGAAAATGTGGAAAATAATCCTTTCGTGTATCTGATTATGATTCCAAAATAAAAACTTTAAAGTAAAGTACTTATTTAGTGTACCAAAAAAGGAAATTTTAAGCGCCCCTCTCTTCCTGTGCCTCGCAACATGGGCAATAATAAAGGCGGACATCCCCGAAAACAAAAACGAAACACAACTAGTCTAAAGAATCAACAAAATATCTCTGCTCCACAGAAAACCACCCAACAACCCACCGAAAATCCCGATATTCCCAAAGTCGAGAATCCAGCCACTCAGTCCAAGGAGGATGAAAGCTCCGGTGATCATTGGATACCAGAGGATAGCGTTCGTGCTGCGGAATACTTTGGATATGAGACATGTGATGACTCAGAGGATGAGGAGGAAGATCTCAAACAAGGAGAGTGGGATGATGAGGTTTTGGAGGATGAAAATTTGCAAGATGCATTGCTTCGATATGCAGCAGCAATAGATGATGAAATTTATGATGAAAGCTGGGTCCCAGAGGATCTGCTGGCTGAAAGACTGCAGAAAAGGAAGCAGCGGTGTCGAGAGCGTGAACATAAAGGTAAACATTTAATTGCATGATTTATACTTCATGAACCAGCCATCCATGCTCGAGAGTTTGATCACAGGTGCAGGTCACTACTGTATTTTCTTACCAAAAGTTCACTGTGAACTTAATCCGATTGAAATGGTAAGGTTCAAACAGCTTTGGTCTTTCCTTTACTAATAATTTGACTAGTATTGGGGATTCCCAAAAAGACCTTTCAAGAGGCCAAGGATGCTGTCTTTAAGAATCTTGATGCTTGTCCTGTTGACGTGATACGGCGTTTCATCAATCGGTCATTTCGTTGGATGGGCGCATATTGACTCAAACTCACAGGGAAGGCAGCGGAATGGGCTGTTAGGAAGCAGAAGATGCATCGTTCAGTTTCGGCGAATGCAATGATGCATTTGGATGCAATATGCCCGTCAACTACCTAGATATGTACTAAAATTTTTGGTGAAGTTGCCCGAAAAATTGGCCGTCCCTAAAACGTCGTGGGAAAAACTTCGGAGATGCATTTTTCGACGTATTTCGTCTTTCTGAGTCCAAATCTGTAATTACTTTGGCCTAGAAAACTCTCATTCAACGGGAATCAAAATTGTCGTCTTTGACTGTCCGCGACTGTACATGCCCCAGATATCAGTGTGAACCTCATATCAATAAGCTGACTGGATAGACTGCGATGGACAGTAATCTTTGGAGGTGGAAAAGTCAGATTCTGCGACCCAAATGGAAATCAACAATTCAAAGGAGTGGAGAATGGAGGTTTATACCTAGTGTCAGGGTCCTTCATCTCAAATATCCCAACTGCCCTTGTGGCGCATTCGCTGCGCAGCCCTGTCCCAATATCCATCATGCACCGGAGATTCAGTCACGCATACGAACGATGTATCCTATATGCAGTAAAAAGCGAGGATGTCAGTGGAATTGAACTGATATCGGGTAATGCACCTGGCCGCTGCGAGGATTGTATCCTTGCCAAAATCAAACAACGGCCATTTGATACTGAGGTTGAGGAAGAGACCATTGTAGAGATGGGCACGAATAGCGAATATTCATGATTATTCATGAGTATTTTGCCATTCATTACTCGCGAATAATTAGTCACGAGTGACGGATATATTCGTTACACAAGTACCTACTCAAGTATAAATAGTCAGTTTAATGTCACGAATATTCGTGGTACTTTATTCATGAATATTCGCGAATATTCACCGATATCACGTGCTCATTAGCACGAGCATGTGAGTTATTCATTACTTAAGCAAACATTCAATATATAACCTAATTTGGCTATGTTTGAATATGTATATAATGTTATTGACATGTAACTGTAATAAAATCTGTGTGGCTTAGTGGTTATGGGCGCCGACTCTGGATTAAGGTCAGGCCTTCCTGTGATAGCTGACCAGCAGATTTCAATTCTCGGTACTGCCACAATTTTGTATCATGTGATAACACTCGGAAATGTATACAGACTGTATTTATAGTATTATTGAACACTAACATAGTGCTTCAACATTATTATTTACATGTTCGAGCCTATATTACTTTATTTGTAATGTTGTTAATTAATCACAAGTATACTCGAGTATTCGTCCTAAAATACTCATTATTCACGAATATCTATTCGTGAATATATGTCTGTACAAATATTCAAGTATCTACTCGAGTATAAATAGTGGATTTGATGTGACAAATATCCGTATCATGAATAACGAATATACTCGAGTATGTATTCGTGCCCACCTCTAGACCATTGTAGGCCGTCGAACGAATGTGGATCTGTGGGGTCCTTCACAAATCCACTCTGTTGGATGTGCATCATATGCCATGCTGTTGGATGACTTTGCTGCATCTTGGAAGAAATCGTACTTCCTTGGAGATCGAAAGGCCTCCACAGTGCTTGAAGTACTGAAACTCTATAAAGCTGTACTTGAAGCCATTACTGGAATGCATATAGTATTCTTCCAAACAGATAACGCACCTGAATTCTGGAGCAATCTCATCCAAACTTAGTTCAAATCCATTGGCATTATTCATATTCCGGGTCCTCCATATTCCTCCACTTCTAACGGTACTGCTGAGCACGGCATTGGCCACAAAACTGCACTTGTCCGAGCAATGTTGCTGGATTCAGGACTATCAGCGAAATGGTGGGCTGAAGCATGGGCTGCATCAGATGTTTCTGAAAACCTCTTGCCTTCATCACAAAAACCTGGACAAATCCCGGAAGTGATCTTCACAGGACAGAAACAAGATGCTGGACACCTTTGAGTATGGGGGTGTTCAGCATACGTGCATATACCAAAGGAATGGGGAAAAGATAAAGTCAATCCGCATGGCATGAAAGGAAGAATGATTGGATACAACTTGGAGAGTCATGGGACTTACCAGATCCTCATTCCCAAAACCTCCGAAATTATTTGCTCACGAGACGTCGTATTTGAAGAGGGAATTGGACACCGCACCCTTACTACTGAGGGGAATACTTTGTGGATGGTGATTCGAACAACAAAGACTACAACTTTCTTGTTCCAAATCCTCCAGCTAGCTCGGCTGCACCAGACAATCAAATTCCTAATACAATTAATTGTATACCTCTTACAAAGAAAACTCAAACTCAAAAGGACTATGGTCCCCCCACTTGTAAATCGGCTAGAATCCTTTCCAAGCAAAATCCAACTGTCGAAGTTGATACAGCCGCTACCCTTGATGACAAATCTGAATTGTCAGAACTTACAGATATTGAGGAAGACCAAACTGAGAACACTACCACGTTACTAGCTCCAATATCCTCCATTGCTGAACCTGAAAATAGGTTCATCCCTCAGTCATATGAGGAATCCATGGAACCATCAAGGAAACACCTCTGGATCCCAGCCATGGAAAAGGAAATGCTGTAATGGGTTGCGAGAGGCATTGTTAATCAGGTACTGAAGACAAAGGAAATGAAGCCCATAAAAGTGATGTGGGTCTTTGTTCTGAAGGACGACACCAACGGATGCTTGATCAAACAATGTGCGTGATGTGTTGTGAAAGGATATACACAAATCAAGGGTGTCCATTACTGGATAACCCGAGCGCAAGTCGTGAGATACAAATCTATCCATATGCTTATCGCCATCATTACATCCCTTGGCCTTGCCATGTTCGCTTTTGACTTCACTGGAGCTTATCTTAACGCGGAACCACAAGGCAACAATTACCTTGAAGTCCCAAAGGGATTTGAAAATTGGTTTTCCATTGACGATAATGAAACCGTTCTGCACATACTTTATAACGTCTATGGAACTATGGACGGAGGAGCTAATTGGTTTATCGAACTGGATGGAACCTTTACTGAACTTGGACACCGTGCCTCGAGAGCAGACCCATGTGTCCGTGTCCACCATTCTCCCCTTGGCAAAACAATCACAGCTACATACACCGACGACGTAATAGGAGGTTCGAAATCTAAAGAGTCTGGAGCTGCCATTACAAAGGAGATGAGTGAGAAATACGAGCTTAAGGATCTTGGACAACCGGACAAGATCCTAGGAATCTCAATTGTCTTTGATACAGATGCAGGTACCATTTCACTTCACCAACAATTGCTTATTCGCAAATTAGTCGAAGAATGCAATATGAAAGGATGCCGACCTAAATACACCCCACTTCCTCCGAATCTAAACCTCATCAACTCCCAACCTCTCCCAATTCTGGAGACCGATATCATATATATGGCTGATAAGCCACATCGCGGTGCATTAGGAAGGATGAATCACATTGCCAATGGAACATGACTTGACATCTCATATACTGTCAGTTTCCTAATGACCTTTGCAACTGATCCGCGTATGATCCATTGGAGGCTCATTCAGCATTGCGCTATGTATTTGGATACAACTATTGCTCGCTTGATTACTTACCACCGCAATGCACCTATCAAACCCTTTGGCTATACCAATGGGTCATATGCGGATAACCCAGAAACTAGGAAGTCAACCGCCGGTTATGTCTTCATCATGGCTGGAGGACCAGTTTCTTGGAGGGCTAAATCATAAGACCGAGTTGGAACTTCTACAGGTGAAGTTGAATACGTGGGACTATCAGAATCTGGGAAGCATGAAATATGGATGAAAAGTTGGCTTCAAGAAGTGGAATTGTTTGAGGATGGACCTATTGAAATCAAGGCCGATAACAACGCTGCCATCATCACCAATAGGACGGTTCCCGGACATTCAAAAATGAAACATACCGACGTTAAACATCACTGGATCCAAGAAGCGATTGTGAAGAAAGACGTCTCGGTTTCATATGTTCCAACAAACAATAATATTGCCGACATATTCACAAAATCACTGGGTAGGACCCAACTCGAGAAATTGTTGGGTTTAATGGGAATGTAGGACCATCAGGTTCAGGGGGAATGTCAGAACATGAACCTTTGATACTTACTTTTCCTTTCCTAGCAATCCTCTTTCCTTATACGTACTTACATACCATCCCGATCCATTACCGCCTTCCATCGTCCCATGCCTTCAGGCTACATATATCAATTATCTCGCTAGTCAATACCTCAGTTGTTTACCCGTCGTAACCGCCTGAGGTATGTTTCCCCTTTTATAGATATCTTATATTCATATACTAATACTCTACGTAGACTCAAGACTAACTAGTCTCTCGTTCCAACAGGTAGAGTCATCTTTACAATATATAGTTGTTTACCCATCGTAACCGCCTGAGACTCGAGACTAACTAGTCTCTCGTTCTAACACGTATTTTTGGTAACAGTTAAACAGAAGCTCTACTTAGAGACAACTCTCGTTTGTTATTTGGAGCTACTCAGGCTCCCGAATCCAGATTCCATATGCACGAAATGGTCATGAATTTGTGGGTGGAGACTGGTGCGGTGTTTGTCAGTATATGAGTAACGGAGGGGTTTCTGTTGCGTTGGGGACATCTTGTTTCTAAATACGATAACTTGTCTGCCCATAGCCAGTCCAAATTCTGCGTTCGATGTATGGATTATGTAGCGTAAATTATCGGAGCAGCGACATGAACAGTCTCCCCATAGCTAAGACCCTTGTAAGACTCATACGTACACTATAAATCGTGTCTTTATATTGATGCTGGGAGAAATACTTCCAGTCCCCTGGCCACCTTTGCTCCTTCCGCCTTCGCTCTAACCTTCGATTGGCCTTCAGAGACAAGTCTCGTGGCGGTGGCATGAAGTGCTGCGTGGTCTACCACCAAGGGTTCTAGTGAACGTCTTCGGGTGGGAGCTGGAATACCACTGTTAGAAATTCCATCTGCGTACTGAGAACGAATGAGAACAATCTGGGAGAGAAAGAGGAAAAGAACAAACATCATTCAACGCGGAAGCCATAGCTTGGTAGTAGCAATCGACGTTATTAATGGTAGCCCAGAAGATCAAGGGGATCTGGATTCACGCTCAGGAGTAGATACAGATCGTGAGAGAGATACACTGACGGTCGTAGTGGCGTTAGCTTCGGTAAGATAGGAGATAACCTGATTGGCGTCGTCAACGACTGCACTCCAGATAGCATCAAAAGCTCCAAGTTGGGTAGTCAATGTTGCTGTTTGGTTCTTGATACTAGCCAGTGTAGAGTTTGCCTGAGAGATGGCCTGTAGGTTGGCTTGGAGATTGCTGATCTGCGTCTGGTCAGAAGCAATTTGGTTATAGTCATCTACATAGAAATATTAGATGTATCTCAGGTTTAAGGGGACCGAAGCCATACTTTGCATTTCCTTTTGAAGAACCTCGTAAGCGGCAACTTCTCCAGCGACGGCAAGAACACCGGCGCCCTAAGGTATTGAAGCCGTCAGAAAAAGATAGATCTGAGAAAGATATATGTAGTCGTACAATGATAAGGGGGGCAAAATTAGGGAACAAGGCAACAGCAAAGATGTCGGCAAATATAGTCGCACCCAGAGCGGCACCGACACCAGAAATGTCCTTTTGAAGTCTGCCATTTGTTTATGTCAGTTTTTTGACTGTAAGATAAGTATTGAAGACATTCGCGTACGCATCAATTTTAGAATTCAGACTTGCGATATCCGCCATAAGCTGCTGGATTTGTGTATTATCTTGCGCCTGCTGCTGTGACGCGAAGTTTTGGAAAGTCGCAGCAAAAGTAGTAAGATTTCCTTGAAGGTAGATAAAGGACTCTGCGGTGGCCTGTGCAGAGGCCTCTAGAGATTGTGCTTCTGAAATGTACTGCTGAAGAACTGCACAGAGGTAGTGGAGAACAGCCGAATAAGTTGGCGACGAATGCATGATTACTGTTGTAATTCTGTACAGTATGCGACTGTGTTGCAGCAGTCGTGCGAGATGCCAAAGAATATTCGTCATTGCTAGATGAATAATAACTTTAGTTATACATGATAAAATCATTGTTATTGTGCAGTACCTGTTCAAGTTCGCTCCACGAAGGTGAAAACTTCTGAGAATCCAAATTCTCACTGTCGATGAACGACAGTTGCGCTCCGATGGACTGGAAGGTTGCCTATTAAAA
Source organism: Gymnopus androsaceus JB14 (assembly GCA_009733575.1). Taxonomy (NCBI): domain Eukaryota; kingdom Fungi; phylum Basidiomycota; class Agaricomycetes; order Agaricales; family Omphalotaceae; genus Gymnopus; species Gymnopus androsaceus. The sequence goes on along the minus strand of ML769561.1, from coordinate 120,312 downwards.
GAGTCAGTATACTTGTTCATCGTGGATCCAAGGAGTAATTTCCTGTATGGCAAGAGAGTTCGCAGTGACATTCTGAATATCAGCCTGGATTGCCGCACTACCCTCTGCAGAATTTATTTGACTACATTGAGCAGAGTAGGCAGTGGCCGCATTGGCGTTCGTCACATTGCTAACAATCGGTGTGGCATCTTGGCGACGATGGGCAAATTCGCTAGAGCGCCCGACTCTAATCCCAGCAGCAATCGCAGCCAATGGCGTAGCAAAAAGGAGAGCGGAGAGGGCGAGTTTCATGTTGGATTAGAAGGAAAGTTCTCTGACTTACAGTGGTTCGATTCCATGGGTTAAATAGCGAAGCTCAAGCTGAGGATAGGTCTTGACGGTGGTAAGGATGGACAGTGGATGGAATTCGGAAATCTTTAGCAGCCGACTAAGGTACCAATTGAATGCTAAATTGATAATCGTCTGCAAAATTCTATCCATGCAGCATTCTGGGTGTCGCGAGACGGCGCGTATGTTCGAATTATGTTCGAAAAGGTACAGCGTTTGAAGAGCTACCGCATGTGCGTGCCCAGTTATTACTTTCTGACAGGACATCCTGGGACATCCGGTTAATTAACTAAGAATCTGGTTCACATGCTTGTCTTCGGATGCGGTAGCGAACTTCCAGGAAATTCCAGGTGCTCTGCATTCTCTTGCTGGAACTTGACTACTTATCACGTTGGGGGAGTTTTAAGATCTTTTAAGAAATCGTTCTGGAAAATAACCTCTCGTCTGCTCAAAGCCACTGTAATTGGAAGGGATGTTCGATAGATTACTTATAAGTAATCGAGTCTGCTTACAACTCGTTTCCGCCATTACAGTTGATCTTCATTTGATCCGTGATCCGTGCTTTCTGCAGTTCCCGGTGCGTGCTTTCTCGTTTTTTGGACAGACAGCTTGAAGTCCGGGACACTTTGGGGACACTTTTCCTTGGCAAACTATGCTACCTTCGGGGCCGCTCGGTAAATAATGGTCTAGATCCTTGGTTTCTGCATTTAAAACTTGTCAATCGGGTCGCTAATCGAGTATACCCATTGAGTAGCGGTGTAGGTTCGGGACCTTGGCCTGAAGGTCCCGAACCTACAGGCCCGAATCGTGAGTCCGATGCTCTCTCTGTGATTAATGCCATGTCACTTATGCCTAAAACTGGCGTTCCTGTATAGGGACCAGCTGCGTCCTATACACTCCGTCCATGCTGAACCTGCAGATACTCAAGCTACGTATCGTGCCTAGGATGCTGAATCGTTCATCCTGGCATTTGAGACCCGTTCTGAGTCCAAATCGACCTCTGCCATCTTTTATTTAACCTGGGATTTGAACATTGAAAGCCAGAAGCAACGACATGAAGCTTGGCCTTTTCGCACTCATTCTCGCTCTATCCTCCATTGCTTCCGGGACTCCGGCGTCCGGACATCCTGTTACTGCAGAAGATGCTCGTCATCGCAGAGACACGAACTCTGTGGAGTGTGGCACGCTCAACTCTGCTGAGGGAAGTGTCGCAATCCAAGTTGATATCAGCAATATTGTTGCCAATATTGTGCAGATAGATGTAAGTAAACAACTGTCTGTGTGGATTCAACAATATTACTTATGGATGTTTCTTCAAAGCAATCATTCATAGCCTTGAACGGTTTTGGGATCCTCCCCGGATTTGCATCTGGGTGGTATGCCTTTGAACAGGTAATGATACACTACTTTTCCCATTATGATTTAAGCTGGACTGATCAGCATGTAGGATTTTGCCAATATCATTTGGTCGTCTCGCACGACAGCCCTTAACATCGCCGCATATTGCACAGAGTTCACTTCGGTGACAATGCCATTCATGGAAAATACATTAAGCCCTATTCCTGCTAATATATCGGTATCGGTTCTCGAGGAGTATATCGCAGAGGCTCAGTCTCTGGCGCAGTCTGCTCAGACTATAGAAAATGAGATCACAACCCTTCAAGCAAATATCAACACCTTTCTTGCCAGTTATCAACGCCGTGCAGTGAGTGAAGTTGATAGCGAGGACGTTGAGATCGAGGAGAGGTAAACATTTCATTGAATTGGTTGTTTCAAGACACTAATGTAATCCTCACGTATTCGAACCAGACAAACAATGCCTGGAAACGTCATAGATGAGATGGACACCTTCAACTCTATCTGGAGCGCTGTGATTGAGGATTCAGACATGGTTATCGATTTCTTCCAAGATGAGGACATAACAGTTTGTTCAACCCAAACTGCTACATATGTATTTAAGCTAATTATGATATCGAAACAGGAGCCGTTCATTTTCTGGTTGACCATGAATAATATCAATTGTTACTACCAAGTCATGGCTACTGCGATGAATAATGTTTGTCCCTCGTTCTTCTGCCATCTCCCTGTACATTAGATCTCACGGGACTCATTGTTAGTATGCATCTGGTGTTGCTGCTAGTGCCCCCGATCTACCGAGGGCTTGAAATTATAATGCTCTGTAGGAGGGGATGTTACTGTTGTCGGAAATGGAGACGGGGATGAGATTTGAGGTAGAATAGAGCACTTTAGAGACCCTGAGCGATCCGTAAAGATCATCTAAACGACGGAAATTTCGATTAATAATGATATAGGAAGAAATCTCTGCAATTAAGGGAGTGTAAGGAGCGGAGACGATTCAAAAATCCAGCTATGTGAACGATATTCTCCTGAGCTTTTGGCAAAATTCGAGACCAAGGTTGAACCAATGGATCGTGTATTGAGAACAGGAGAACACTCCACCGTCAATTTCTATTCTAGAGATCTGCACCGGGTACTTCACGAATTAGATCTTCGAATGCTTCATTAGACGGTGATAATGGGTTTCGGATGCTTTATTGTGGTGATTACAATAAATATCTTGGACATCGATACTTGTTACGTTGCTGAGTACGCCGAACTCTGAGACTCAAAAACTTGAAGGTTTTAACTATCATCCACTTACAGAGTCTAATCGCTAGCAAAAATTCAGTCCTGGAAGAGATGATGAAAGTGGTGAAGAAAAAATCTTTCCATTTACTCATTGTTTATGCTCTGTTATAGCCTATATCTCATTTAAGGTGATATGATTCATACGCTTCGAAAATAATGCTGCATCGAAGTTCCACTTCCCACTTTTCAAAGGTAGTATGACCATCCGAAGCTTCTCTACAACGACTCATTTTCAGTCGACGCGGCTATCCGCTGGCCAAGGGCATCGTGCTGTGTATCCCACTCCTGCAGCTCAGCCGTTGGGACTTTGACCAAACAGTGTACTTTCGCATGATCATCTCCCAGCTGCACCAGCTCTTGACGAATGCGATAGCGGCCAAAATGGGGGAGGACGTAGATCCAGAAGGCATGATATAAAATGCAGAGAGCAAGACTGCAGGGAATCACTGTTAGCAATTTCCTGTTGGGCAGGAACTTTAGGGATAAACTTACATTCCCAGACCAGTTACACAGTATGTCGCATACCAGAAGCTGACGTCTCCGCCATCTCTACCACCCGGTGGAGGATACCATGGCATAACGAGTAGAAACACGTTAACAGCGAGAGAGAAATAGATAGCAATATCCCAAACTCTGAACTCGGCACGAGGAAACCCCAACCGAGCACGTCTGCGACGGATGAGTAGGAGGCCAAATGTCGTTGTAAACAAGAAGACATTCGCCGGGTAAGACTGTAGATCCACGATGAAATTAAATGCATCTCCCGCAGGAGGAGCCAGAATCATCAGGATAGTCAGACTCCATTTCAACGCATAGGGGGCTAGAGGTGTGCCGAATGGACGAGTGGAAGCCCACATGCTGGGATAGGGTAGGACACCTTGACGACCGCATTCCCGGATGACACGAGAAGAGCCAATAATTACCGAAGTGATGTTGCCAAATGCAGATAGCGCAATAAGAAAGTTTAGGGCTCTCGGCGCATGAGCGGAGCCAAACACTGCGGAAAAGAAGAGGGAAGCGGCAAGTTGGGTGGAGGTTTTGAGTGCGGCTTTTGGGACTGTGGTCGTCTTTAGTTATCCAATATTTTAAAGAGTTGAATGTGCTCGCTTACCCGCTGCAAAGTACGCTATGTTGCATAGCAGGTAAAGAATGGCCACTACGAGAAGGGATGCTGGTGCAGTCCGCTTCAGAGTCTTGATGGGTTTCTAGCAAGAAGGGCCATTAAATAGTGCGCACCATGAATAGTACGAGTAGACAGACTTTGACTTCGTTAATCACATTGAACGCGTTCAGATATCCGGTATACGCAAAGTTAACCTTGACAAGAGCATTGGATAAGCCATATCCATTCGCTGGTGTAGTGCCTGCAAACGCATTCCGGAAGTTCTCTGTGGGATCAGCGACTCTGGTATGGCCACCGAGAACAACGAAGCCCGTAATGGCAATGCTACAATCAATGTCAATCTCTCGGAGGTGATGGTTGAGGAGGATGCTACTGACAATATAAGTGTTGTGATCTTTATAATTCCAACAGCGTCAGATATTCTAAGTGAAATCTTCGTGCTGAATATCACCACTAACAATTTGTTAATCGTCGAAGGGTTGGAGTATAGGAAAGGAGCTTACAAAGGGTAACCAACGTCATACAAGCAACAGCAACTCCCTTGAGTTCCCAATCTGTTGCACTACGTCCAGCAGTTGCAAACAGATACTCTGCCATGACTATACACGGGTGTAAGCAAATGTTCTCTCAATATATATCCATCCATTTACCGATAGCATTGCTACTGCTGAAAGACAAAAGGACAGATTGCACTGCGAAAGCAGTTGGAAACAGATACTTTGGTCGAGGATAAGCTTGCTCCAGGTAGACAACCTCAGCACCAGAGCGGTTAGGAAAGTAACTGGCCAGCTCTAGGTAGATGCCCAACTGAGCGACACCAATGACGAATCCCAACACCCAGTATATCAGACTCAGACCGACTGAGCCTACACCTTGCAGGATACTTGCAGCTATAATAATAAAACATCGAAAACTATGCTCTCAAATCATTACTTGGGCAAGAGGCTCACTTACGTGTTGAGAAAATTCCAGTTCCTATCATCTGTCCGATGTTCAAGAAAATCGTGGTGAATGATGTGACTTCCAATCCGAGAGGTGAGACGTTTTCTACGGGAGCTCCGGATGCTTCCTGGTATGATGGCTCGGATTCGTTCCCTCCAAGTTCATGGACGAATTCGAGTTCACCATCGATCTTGACAACGTAATCGACGAATGAGAGCTCCGCACCTTTAGCGTCGGTTTGCATCATTACTGCCCAAGCTATGGATAAGAGCGACCTTAAAAGCTACCTCATCACCTTACTATATGGGTCTTGAATTCGTCAAATGGAGCCATAATCACACAACATAGACAAACATGGTACCGCGCGCGTTGCTTTTTCGTCATCCATTGCTTATATTTCGTTCTGCCCGCCAACATGCCATCACGACACGAAGTACCCAAGTAGCACATTGCATAGTAGTGGGATATAGCTGCCCTCAATGTAATCTGAACAGTGGTTCAAGGGCTCATTAATGGGCAATTCGGTTCCTTGGACCATGTGGCTTGGAAGTCCGTGGGTCTGAGCTCTACAGTTAATTGGGGCTAATTCATTGCGCAAGTCGCTCACCTAGTAACATAACTACCAGTTAAAAGCTCCTACTCGTCGAAGTGATGATGACTGTAGACTCGAGCCAGTCCCACACGCCGTACCGGGCCGCCATTCGATTCTAGACGCGAGCGCCTCCAAAGCCGTCTCTTCAGCACGCTCTCTAGCTCATCCGACTCACTCAACATCAGGATTAACGCAATGAATCGAATCTCCGACTCCCGCAGAAGAAATAAGTATGAGAGAATGAGACGTGCTCCGACGTGTATAACTATACATTACGGATATCACAGCTCAATCCTGTAGTAAAGCCGATATTTCCCCAGATACAAGGAGAACTTGAGACAGGGCTCTCAGATACCGCATCTATGTGGAGTGGCGATGAGTCATCCGTGAATCAGATTATTCAAAATACGGAGAAAGGGTCGGAGATAGCCATGCAGTTCAATGAGGTGCAAGAACTGCAGGCTATATTCTTGAAGAGATAGCTCATTGTCAAAGTGAGCTATTGTTGCGGGAGAAGGACTTGCTAGTAGAAGTTTCAACCGTGACGATGCTCATTCTGAATCTGCTTTTCTCCATCATGAGTTAAACGGCCTTGAGGCTAGAAGGAACTGGAGGCTATAGCTAGGAAGTCCCACGCATCATTGAGAACGGATCTCAAATGAGATGAGCGATCCAGCGAGTATCCTCGGCACGATACGCAGCTTGGCAGAGCTTGGCTTGAGTCAGATCTGCGGTTCAGCATGGTAGCAGCGTCTGATCCCTATACAGGAACGCCAGTTTTAGGTATAAGACACGGCATTAATCGCAGAGAGAGCATCGGACTCACAATTCGGGCCTAAACGTCCTGAGCCTACACCGCTAGTCAATGGGTATACTCGATTGGCGACCCGATTGACAAGTTTTGAATGTAGAAACCAAGGATCTAGACCCCAGCGGCCCCGAAGGTAGCATAGTTTGCCAAGGAAAAGTGTCCTGGACTTCAAGCTGCCTGTCCAAAAAAACAAGCTTGCAATTGAGAACAACTTGAGGCGGGAACTGTAAAAAAGCACGGATCACGGATCAAATGAAGATCAACGGGCTTGATGGCGGAAACGAGTTCTTGCAGTCGAACGGTGTGTTCAACATCCCAACCAAATCCGGTGGCTTTAGCAGACGGGAAATACTTTTCCGGAATGTTTTCTTAGAAAGATCTCAAAACGTCCCTAATACGGTGATAGTCAAGTTCTAGCAAAGAGAACGTAGAGCACCTGGGATCTCCTGGCATTTCGCTGCCGCATACGAAGACAAGTATGTGAACCAGATTCTCTTCAAGACAAGTTGATTGACCGGATGTCCCAGGATGTCCTGTCAGAAAAGAAATGACTGGGGCATGCACATGCGGTAGTTTTTCGAACGCTGTACCTTTTAGAACATAATTCGAACAGGCTCAACACCCGGAATGCTGCACGAATAGAATTTTGCAGACGATTATCAAATTAGCATTGGTACCTTAGTCGGCTGCTAAAGGTTCCCGAATTCCAACGAACTCCATCCACTGTCCATCCTTACCACCGTCAAGACCTATCCTCAGTGGCTTGAGCTCCGCTATTTAACCCATGGAATTGAACCACTGCAAGTCAAAGAATTTCCTTCTGATCCAATATGAAGCTTGCCCTCTCCGCTCTCCTTTTTGCTACACCATTGGCTGCGATCGCTGCTGGAATTAGACTCGGCGCTCTGGCGAATTTGTCCATCGTCGCCAAGATGCCACACCGATTGTTAGCAATGTGACGAACGCCAACGCGGCCACTGCCTACTCTGCTCAATGCAGTCAAATAAATTCTGCAGAGGGTAGTACGGCAATTCAGGCCGATATTCAGAATGTCACTGCAAACTCTCTTGCTATACAGGAATGTGCTTGTTGGATCTACGATGGACAAGTATATTGATTTGCTTTAATAGGCATCCTTCCAGTACATAGGAGCGCAACTGTCGTTCATCGACAGTGAGAATTTGGATTCTCAAAAGTTTTCACCCACGTGGAACGAATTTGAACAGGTACTGTAGTCTGTGCCGATCACATTCATTTTATTAACCTGACTTTGATAATACATCTAGCAATGGACGAATATACTTTGGGCATCTCGCACGACTGCTTCCAACACAGTCGCGTACTGTACAGAGTTCACAACAGTAATCATGCCATTTGTTGCCAACTTATCAGGTCCCATTCCTCCCACTATTTCGGTGCAAGTCCTTCAGCAGTACATCTCAGAAGCACAATCTCTAGCGGCCTCTGCCCAAGCCAATGCAGAGTCCTTTACCTGGCTCCAGGGCAATATCACGACTTTTGTTGCGACTTTCCAAAATTTCGCGTCGCAGCAGCAGGCGCAAGATAATACACAAATTCAGCAGCTTATGGCGGATATCGCAAGTTTGAATTCTAAAATTGATGGGTATGAGAATGTCTTTCAATAACGTACAGTCAACAAGCTGACATGAACAAATGGCAGACTTCAAAAGGAGATTTCGGATGTCGGTGTCGCTCTGGGCGCGACTATATTCCTTGACGTCTTTGCCATTCTCTTGTTCCCTGAGTTTGCCCCCCTTATAATTGTATAGTTACATGTCACATTTTCTCGATTTTATCTTTCTCTGAACTGTTCCCTCAGGGTGCCGGTGTCCTTGCCGTCGCAGGAGAAGTTGCGGCTTACGATTCTCTTAAACAGCAAGTGCAAGGTACGGTTTCAGTCCCTTTTAACTTGAGGATCTACATCTAATATTTTTATTTAGATAGCAAGAACGAGATTGCTTCTGACCAGGCGCAGATCAGCAATCTCCAAAACAGCCTACAGATTATCTCCCTGACAGACTCGACACTGGGTAATACCAAGAACTCAACAGCAACATTGACTACCCAACTTGGAGCTTTCGATGCTATCTGGAGTGCAGTCGTTGACGACTCCAACCAGGTTATCTCATACCTCACCGACGCTGAAAGCATGACCACCGTCAGTCTATCTCTTTCACGACCTGTATCTACTACTAAGCATGAATCCAGATCCCCTTGATATTCTGGGCTACCATTAATAACGTCGACTGCTACTACCAAGCTATGGCTTCCGCATTGATCAACGTTTGTTCTTTCCCCCTTTCCGTCGTTAGATTGATCTCATTCGTTCTCAGTACGCAGATGGGATTTCTAACAGTGGTATTCCGGCCCCCACCCGAAGACGTTCACTAGAACCTCTGGTCATAGACCACGCAGAACTTCATGCCACCGCCACGAGACTTGTCTCTGAAGGCCAAGCAAAGGTTAGAGCGATGGCGGAAGAACAAAGGCTGCTAGGAGACTGGAAATATTTCTCCCAGCATCAATATAAGGACATGGTTTACAATGCACTAGGCTATATTCACTCCGTTGAGTCCAAAAAATCAAGGCCGAAATTAACTAAGTAAATAATAAGATGTTTCGCCACTTATTTCGCCCGACGGAGTGATTTCATCGATGAGTCTTACAAGAGTCTTAGGAGAATTATTTATGTTGTTGCTATAAACGTTCATACATAGAATTTTGAACACAAATTTTGAATTGGCTATGCGCCGACAAGTCAAGTCGTATTCAAAAGGTCTCACAACGCAACAGAAACCCTCCGCTACTCAAGGTGAAACTAAAGACACGAAGCATTCGAGTCAGACTCTCCATCTCATCTAACCAGCAAAATCTTATTCGTGCACTTACTTTGAAAATTCCTCCGGATAGATCTTAAGGTGAACGAAATAAACAGGATACAGTAGGTATACCGGTAGGAACCTGTATCATGTACTAGTATCGACGATATCGTACTGTGAATATGTTGTATTCGACCTGCGATAGCAACAAAGTAGTAAATCTGGCACTCAAGTAGTTGCAACTTGAAACTGGTTGAGAAATCCGCTGTGGGGCACCAACTCTCCGCAACAAATCCACAACTCTGAGCGTTATATCTTCCAATCTGATCCATTACCAGGCTCCTTTTCATGAACAGACAATAGTGTAACATCGATCCTGTCCCCGGACCAGCGTCCGCTTATCAGCTCTCCAATAGCTAAATTGGCTTCAGGCATACAGAAAGAACCTTCGTCAGACCAGGAGACAAGCGAGAACAGAACCTGTACAAGACCACGGGGCGTGTTTCCTTGCGACTTTAACACGAAACTCCCGTTTGCTCAAGTTGCGGATCATCCAGCGGGCTTCTAGTGATTTGGAAGGAGCGCATTGCGACGTGAATTCACTTTCGTTGGGATAAACCCATTGGAATATTCCCTCGATGCGCGCCAGACTGTCAAACTCGGCGCGAAAGGCGAGCTTGGAACGTTTGTCGTTGTCGTCGAATATGGATAGATCTTCTGGGTACTCCCGGAAGGACTTCGTGGCGGAATTGAGCAGGTACATATCATGTTTTGACTGAGTCTTGGCTGACGCTGCATGCCTCAAATCTTTAGTTCCTGATATTTTTTGAAGCTCCTCCCTCTCCTCCGCGGTAAGCACGATTGGCAGCCTGCGTGCACAGTCACCTAGACAGATCATGCGACTCCCGGCCCAGCTCCTGCCTTGAATTTTAGCAGAGAGAGATTGATATCGGATTTTGGTGGTTGCCTCCCACATCTTGACGCATGTGAGCGCAAGGCAGAGCACATCGATATATGAGTCCAACAAGTTTTCCGCGATGATGAGCAGGAGTTCAACCGGCAGTGTCAAAAGAGTGGCCACTGCGGTTCTAAAGACATATTAGCTTTATGATTCGAACGAAAGAATAATATACTTGCTTATATTCTTTGTGTAATTTATCTTTCCGTTCTTCCGAAATAATCTTCAGATTCGAGTAAGAAGGTGGAACGATGGGGATGGTGAGGAGGTCTATGATATACTCCATCCTCTTGCTCCAAAAGAATTCACCCATTTTCCCCAAGCGGCCTGACGAACTCTTTTTGTCGATGCTGAGAAGTTTCCAGTACTGACCCATGATGAGAGACAAAAACAAGAGTTGACAAAAACAAGGTTGATGAGTCATATACCACGAGCGCAAATTTGATATTCATATTCTTTCCCGCTTCTCCAAAAGTCTCGAAGGTAAAAATTCTGGCTGAAGCCTTTCAAGAGCAGTTGCAAGGCATGTCTACACGTATATGAATTTGAATTTTAGGGAGAGGATGAGTAGAGTCCATACCATTTTAATCAACTCAGACTCAACTAACGAAACAAATTATCAACCCTGTTTATACTCTTCCCCACCCTCCTACTTCTTCAAAGTCCTCTGCTTCTCCGCATGCTCTACAATTTTCCTATCCACAAACATCCCTTTGCGCTCTCTGACAGTGTCCATGTAGACCTTTGCGATATTCACCTTGTCCGCTGTTGTGCCGAGGTCTTCGAGCTCCTCTTCGGTCGTAGGGACCCAGAACGGTGAGAGGGGGAGGAGGTCGTAGCTAAAACGATTTGGTTAACGATAAACATACAAGGCGTGAAGGACTTTTTAACTCACCCACTGAACACCAACATCGGACTGGCAGCCCCACTCGTCCGTTTCCGAATATCATCTGCAAACCCAAAGCTTTCTACGACAGGTAAACGAGCGGTGATGGTGAAGAAGGAGGTGCCTTCTTTCATTTCTTCGGCCACGATCCGGCCTTTGCGTTTGGAGACTACAGCGTAGACTTTACCAAGGACGTCGGCTGGAGGGAAGTGAAATGAGATTAGTACACGAAAATCCGAAGCCACCCAAAAAACTTACTACTACACTGGATATCGCAACTATACATCGCCAGCATCAGCCTTGGACTCCACTCTAGCAATGCGCTCTTGCATGCATCGCGTATGGAGGAAGTGAGGGACCCGGTGGTTTGTGCGAGGCGGTTTTGTTCTGTGTGGGTGGAAGGGAGGAAGGGACAAACGTTAGTTAACTCGGAACCCCATGAAAAGAAAAACAAAAGATCATATGATACTTACCTATCTCCCCTTCAACCTCCTCCAATCGACCTCAACCCTCTCAACGAAATACACCAAACCTTCCACAGGCTCAGCACATAGAGGCCCTTGTCTCGTGGCGAGCTGGAAGCCTGTTTCAATGTGCGAGGTAAAGTCATAGTCTAGGTCTAGGTCCGTGTCCTGTAGAAGGGAGTTGGAAGCGTAATTCCTCGCATCGACGAGAATACACCCCGCTCCGTAGGCGTCTGCATCTCCTTCTGCGTCCGTATCTCCCTCTGCGTCTGCATCTGCGTCCCTAGACATCGTTGCCATTGTCGGAATCCGCTTCTGTGTTCCACCTGGTACCACTCTCATGCGCCTGCGGACCGAAAGCCCACGCCCGATTTCGTTGACAAAGGGAAAGCCACAAGGACGCATCTTCCTTGTCCCTATTATCCTTATCCGAGGAAGCCTTCCGACAGACTTCCTCGAATTCACGCCAGAATGTACGTTCTTCTTTCGACTCCTGCCCCTCCTCAAGTTCATTCTCCTCTGCAGTGTATTGTTCCGACCCGCCCCTCATTGACGCCGATAGACGTTGGCGTTGTCGCGAACCCGAAGCCAACCTTCGTCAACCGTCCCAGAACGCCTCTTCTTCGAGCCCTCGCTAGAAAGTCACGTATGCTCGAAGGAAGAGGGACACAGCGGACGGCGAATTGGATTATTGGGGTTGATAGGACTGATAGGTTGTCGTTAGGATTCGCACCAGTATTTGTGACTGATCCGGAAGAGGACGATAGTTCAGAGGAGAAAGGCAGATATCGTTCCTACGATATGTAGATCAGCTCCAATCCTCCAACGCAAAGCATAACCACTTACCCATTGGCCCACTTCCACTACCCGAAAACCCAAACTGCGACACTTGGAACTGCCTCTGAGTCGCCGTAGGTCCTGATCCTTCTGTGCTACTTCCCTTCCCCGACGCTTCTCCCTGAGCCACCGACTGAGGGAAACGCACCGCAGTCTCCCTAAACGGCACAATCGGCTTTGACGCATGAAACTCGACTTGAGCGTAGCGCTCGCGGAGGTCCTTGAGGCATCTCTGAAAAGAAGATGTGGATAGTAAGCAAACGTAACGAAAGAGAGAAACTACTCTGTGCGTATACACATACCTCCAAATGCATCTCTCCCGCACCACCAATAACCCATTCACCCCCAGGCATCTGAAATACGTCCACACAAGGATCAGCCTGCTCCAATATCCTCAGACCTTTAAGAAGGGCAGGGAGGTCTCCTGGGTGAACGGGGAGGAGGGCGACGCGGACTATCGGGGTTACCTAAAAGAAAAGAATGGCGCGTGATAGAAAGGAGAGGAAAGGAGGATGACAAGAAAACATTAGATTTTTGGGCAGGATTTAGGCGGGACGGACGTACAATGCGGTTTACTCGACCAAGGTTGATTAGCCATTCTTTTTCCTCCTTTGGCTCCATCTTACCCTCAGCCCCGGTAACATTAGCACGTCGAGACTCAGACCCTGGTCGTACAATCGACCCAGTTCTCCAGCTCCAAAGGATTTCCTCTTCCGACGTGTCCTCCACTTCCACTTGTTCATCTCCCGCTTCACCAACTCCAGTTTCAACCCCATCATCTAATTCGTCTTCGCCGTCGTAATTCTTATCCTTATCCCCTTCCCTGCCGAGCACACCCGCACCCGTAAGCCGCTCGCTCCCATACCCCAACCTAACAGCAAATATCTCCCCTGCCTGTACCTTTTCCACAGGGACGAGTTCTCTGCCCATCATCAAGTATAAGGCGCGTACACGTACGCTTTTGCCCATTTTCCGAGGGGTCCCGCTACCTTCATTTCTCTTCTTGGCGTCGTTGAGCCCGAGGACATACTGAACGTTCGATGGATGTATCTCAATTCGTTCGTACGATCCCTGGCTTCCTGTCCCAGTTTCATTTCGGGTCACCGACTCCTTCGCCTGTCCTTGTAACCTCGTATTAAACCTCGGCAACACGACGTAAACTGTATCCTCCACGTTCAGCGTTCCAGAATAGATTCGGGCGAAACCGAGCAGGATTTCCTCTTCCGCATCATCATCCGTTTGTGTTGTTTTCTTACCCGAGCCTAAGCCCGAGTTCACCTTGGAAGTCGGAGTCGCAGTCCCCTCCTTCTCCTTCGAGTCTTGAGCTTGTTCTTTCGCCTCCGCCGTCGTCTCATCTTCACTCGCCTTCGTGTTTGCAATACGAGTCGCCTCCGATCGAGCAGTCCTCTCGCGCGCAGTCACTCTGGACATTGCCTTGTGCTCTGGCAACTCCCCTCTTTTTACAGCAAACATTTTTGACACGTACACTGCAACTGGTGCGTATAAGGAAGCATCCGCAGAGAAAAGGTGTTCCAGGCTCTTCCGAGTCCGAGTCATCGAGGAATTTGGCTTCGATCTGTCATCCAACCCACCCAGCCCCAGTATCCCTTGCATCCTCCTCCCCTGTGCTACGCCCGGCTCGGGTACGATATCAATCACTGCTTGTACGATGGATGTTGAGAGGGGGAGCCAGGAGGAGAATATAAGGGTGAGAAGGTGTTTCGCGTACGTGTTGTCGGTAGTAGTAGTAGAAGTGAGGTTGGATATCGAGCGCAATTCCCTCTGAGGAATAGACAATGATAGTGTAGAGATGATCTTGAGGACCTTGTCTGGATTTCTGCGTAGGGACGGGATAGACGATTAGTATAGTACAGATGGATCGCGAAATGGACACTTACGGATTAACAATCACACTCTCATAAACCATCCACAAATTATCCAACACGATTTGCACGAAAAGCGGTTTCTTCCCTTTACTAGATCCTGGCATAACCCTCTTTGTCTTCGAATCAAAGTACCACTCTCCCCACATGACCTTTTTCAAAGATTCTTCCTTCTTCCTCAACTCGGCTTCGTGTTCTGGTTTACCGGATTCGACAAGATGCGGAAATAATCGCTTGGCAAATATCCTGGCGAAATGAGAAGGTCTGAATCCCCAACCGTCGATTGCACTTGAGAATATGACGTTTCCTTTTGAAGGGTCGAAGTATATGCCTTCGTCAGAGTCTTCCTCTAGAGATCCCTGCTCATCCTGCTCTCCCGCTGTCGTTGCCTCGGCATCAGCCTCTCTCATTCTTTTCCCGCCCCACAATCCGCCCATAACAGCGTTAACATCCTCTATGACCCTCTTTAATCTCTCGTGCGCCTCCTCCGGGCTCAACCTCAGCTCGGTAATCAACCTGTCCATTTTATTCATTACTAGAACCATCTCTAGCTGATCTTCAAACGCCTGCTTCAACACTGAAATGGTTTGCGTACAAACACCTTCCACGACATCGATGATGATTAGAGCACCATCGCATAAACGGGAAGCAGAAGAAACTTGAGAAGAAAAATCGACGTGGCCCGGGGTGTCTATCATGTTCAGGATATATTGTTCGGTGTCGCCATTTTTTCCTGCGACCCGGAATTTAAGTCCCACAGCACTAGCTTCCATCGTAATCCCCCTCTCCTGCTCATCCTCCCTCGAATCCATATACCGCATCTTTCCAGCCATACGTGAGGATATTATATTGTTGGATGCTAATAATGAATCCATTAATGTAGTTTTTCCATGGTCGAGCGTTGGATTACCTAGTAACGAATCCATTAAGGTAGTCTTTCCATGATCCACATGCCCGAGCGTCGTTAGATTACGGATATGCTGTCTTTGGGAGTTCTGAGGATGAGACATGGTGGCCGAAGAGATGGGTTGTCTTTGAGGGTTCTGAGAGGAAAGTGAAAATATAAGCGCCATTCAATCGATGGCTTCAGCGCTTAGCAGCAGCGTCAAGTTGACTCAACTCAACTTCAAGACATTGCAACTGCCCCGGACACCGTTTTCAGAGTCAGACGTGGAGCGAGCAATTCATTTTGCTATTCCATTCAGTCGCTCAAGAAAAACAAGCAGAACTCATTGGAAATTTGTGAGTCTTGGAGAAGTTTACTAGTAGGTATTCTGATAAAACGCAAGGTACATAGTACAGCCTTGCCATTGCTCAACGAGCCGCGCGCGCTCACCATCTAAATCTTCCATGTCTTTCGTGAAGATTCTTCTGCTATATTCAGTATTACCCCGGGTAGCTGGAGGTAAGCCAGGAATGAGTAATATTCAATATTAACTCATTTAATCTTTTCAGTTGGTGCTGTTCCTGCACCCGCTTCGACTGTGACCGTGTACGAAGGAAGGCTTTCACGTCGATTCCTAGCGACCTCGACTCCGTCGCCGTGCGTGCGTGCTTCTGGTTCCTGACATTTCCTCAGGTTGGGAGATTTGAGCATCCGTTCTGACCTAGTCGCCGAATGATTGCATTCCTTACCATTGTGCAGTGCTTGTTTTGGCTGCGTCATTATCCTGATTGTCTGCGTTGCTCCCTGAAGAAGGTTAGGCTAATTCCTTCGCTGCAGCAACAAGTAACGGCGCCAACAACAACAATCATTAACTGCTTATGTCTGTGCACCTTGATGGCAATCGTCCAGAAAATTACAAGAGACCATGTGCCTTTCTCCAGCAGGATCACCGGCCTGACCGACTCTGGAGAGTTTTTAACAGATCTTCGAATCGGTCTCCATTTTGGGAAATAGCTGTAATTCGATTCATTTTGGATATAACTGGTCCAAATAAATCCGAAGAATCCAAATTGCAAAGAACAAGGAAAATTAGTTAGAAGTTTATGAGTCTAAGAAAGTTTATTAGTATTCGGACGGAGCAACAGAGAGGGTACAACTGTCATTTCTGCAAGACTGAATCTGAAATCTGGATGGGCCGAAGGGACGATGTTCTAGCTAAAGGCAGTTGCAGAATTCCTCACAAGGAGGAGGTGGTGAACCGACTGGGGAGCATGTGGCATTCTTAGAGTCTCGTGTGCAAAGTTAAATAGATGGAGTAGAAACGAGTACGAAATTCTCTCAATTGCGGATCCTCGCCTTTAACGATAAAGGAACCTTGCTTAATACAGATCACCACTGAAACAAGTGCTTCCACCAATGTAAGTGTTCAGTGGGTGAGACCAGATTTGAGCGTTCAATGGCATCAATGTAAAAGCAGTCTGTGTCGTACACAGATATACGAGATCTTCTCCTCACTATGAGCTGCGGGAAGGAAACAAACATTTCTTCAAATTCGATCATACCAAACTTCTGCTCTCTCTTTAACTGTCTGTCCTACCGGCGCTTCTACTCCCGCACCCGCACCCCAAAAATCACCTGTGAATCCGAAGCCGACTATAGTATTTTCATCAGAGCTCTGAGTAAACTCGATAACAATGCTAGTGTCCGGAGAGGGAGGGTATACCCAGTACTTTGCAATTTCCGCTCCATTCAACCGGAACGACTCGGAGTCAACGAGAGGCTGCAAATACACGGATAAGCATCGCTCAGACAAGAACACGTTAAACTAAACGTGCTTACTAGGCTTGCGAAAAACGAGACATTGAATAAATTTCCGCTAAAATGCTGGAAGCGCATATGTGTTAATGTTAACTCCAACTCTGACTCTGGCAATCGGGTAAAGAACGTGGGCACAGAAGCATTCACTGCTCCAGGAAATCTAATAGGAAGTTCATTAATCAAATCCCTGCAACTTGAGCTCGAGGAGCCTATTGGAGGTACTCCACATAAATGCAGGGTGCCATATGCAGCATTGTGATATTTCCCCTCCAAAGAGGAAAAGGAAACAGATGGCGGAGTAGGGTTGACTGGTCGAGGAACCGAGCTTTGTATCTCTTGCTCATGAGCTTCTTGGACTTTAGTTCTGTACCTATTTCAAGCCAGCGCGCGCGTCAATAATCTATGCAGGAGAATTCTTACTCTGGAATTGAAAGCACCTAGAATTCCAATCCACCATGTCTAAACCGATCAATTTATCGACGATGCGCCACTTAATTGCATCCATAAGGAAGGAGCCGAAGGAATCGTCGTTACTTAATACTGCAACGCCGAGGTTGTCGAACGGAAAACGAGTGATTTGAGTACGGAAACCTACGCCAAACGAATCAATAGTGCACGAAATGGCTGAGGAGAACCATATTCCTAACCTAGCGTTACACCTCCATGCTGATAGAAGTGGGTTTGAGCTCAGTCATTATCGCATTTAGCATTGTTTACCTCAATGAAATCTGAGTAGGATGTGAAAATAGGTGAAATATTCCAAGATTGGACACGTACTGTGACCACGGTATGAAGATATCATCTGTCCTCCACCATAGACCACAGGTGCAAGCTCGGGATAGGGACTGAATTGAATCTTCATCGAGTACTGGCTGTTGAGGATAGTAACCACTCACGCTGTGCCCACTGATACAGTAACTCCCGTAGCCACTTTGTGGATGACGGCCGAAGGTATTACCTGCTCGTTATTCGCCGGGTTTTTTCCCTCCAGGAGAAGCGTTTGTAGCCATGTCGCCTGTACGGGAATTGACCGATGTTACCACAAGTGCATCTTTGACACGCACCACATCTTTCGCACTGGAGATTACCCCACCAGCACCGGATACAACTGCAAGACAGAATGAGTTCGACGCGTGGTTAGATTTCCTGAACTCCTTCTCACTGTTTCCATCCTCCCCTCCAGAAGATGGCCAGAAGGGTACTTCCCTTGGGGTGCCCATTCCGAAAAGATCCTCTGTCTTGTTGACCCCGTCCCTTACAAATCCGCTCGCGAGATTTCCGCTTTCGAGTGCAACATCAGGCGAGTACGTGGTAGAGTTGAGGTTCAAAGGGACGAAAATATGTTCCTTCACATATCGCGTGAAACGAGTCTTCAAAAGGACTTCTGGGATGAGCGAAAGAATGTTGTACATGATATTGCTGTACTGCCAAGTCTCGCGAAATCCAGCGGAAGGTTTAAGATACTTCATTTTCGAGATCTACTCAGAATAAGTGGGACGTGACTTAGAAAGAGTACAGAAACGAACCAATGACGATCCGCAGGGGTAGTATAACCCGTCATGCCGAGGCAACCCAGTGCGATGGCTCATGAGGTCGATAACTGTGCTCTCGGAGGATGCAATAGGATCTGACATTTCCCACTCTGGAATAATGGAAGAGATCTTCGTATCCCAGGAGATTCGAGGTGAAAGGCTCTCGTTTGAGATTACTAGACCTGTGGCAATAACGTCGAATAACTGGAAGAGCGTAAACAGCGTTTCGAAACACGATACCATGTTCCGCCGACCTTGGAATTCGACCCGATATAGAACAGAGTATCTGCCGTGACTTTACTGCCATCTGCTTTGCAACTCCATATCCCTTAGTCTCGACGTTCCAGCTCTCATCTTCGTTCTTTTGCACGACCGCAACTCCGACGCCGCCCGGTGAGTTCCAGTCCGCCAGGATCTTTTCTATAAAAGTGTCAATCTCCGGGGATAGAGCATCCTGTTTAACAATTGGTTCTTGTGCCAAGAAAGGTGCCTGAAAAGCTGCGAGGGTTGCGCGCGCTGAAAAGCCAATGATGATGATAAGGATCTGAGAAATGTACATCGAGAGATCAACGCGGGACTGGCTCGTTGAAGGTGTATATTTAAATGAACGATAAAGGCAGTGCGGTCAGAGCATCGTCATTGTAAAAACAGAGTTGCTATAACGAGCTTCTACATACAAGCTTTCCGTTCTGTGCAGGAACCAGCATACCTTCGAAGCATTATCATTGAACTTTCCAGATACAAGTAGAGGGAAGGAAGACCATCTGTAAAACAGTCCATTCGTAGTAGGAGCTCGTTGTTAAACCAAGTATCAAATAACGAACGTTCTTCAAATTCGCTCATACCAAACTTCTGCTCTTTCTCGAACCGTCTCTCCTACAGGTCCTCCTACACCTGGACCTGCACCCCAAAACCCTCCCGTGAATCCAAAGCCAGCCACCTTGTTGTCATCAGGATCAAGAGCGAACTCGATAGCAAAATTATCTCCTGCAGAGGCATCGTGTACCCAATACTGTTGCGCCTGCGGTTCGATGGACCCCGAGCTCGATGATAGGCTGTACGTACAGAGGTGTTCGTCAGTAATACTAATAGCGACAAGGAAGGCGCAGAGGACTAGAATGTGCTTACTAGGCTTAAGAGTCCCGAAGCATTGAACACATTTGCATTGAAATGCTGGAAACGAATGTGTGTAGTCCAAACTTTGTCCATTCGAGCAAAGAACGTGGGTGCGGAGACGTTCATTGCTCCAGGAAGTCGGATGGAAAGTTCCTCTATGAAATCCTTGCAGCTTGAACTTGAGTCCGACGAGCCTATCGAAGGCAGTATACCACATAAATCCAGAATACCGTAAGCCGGGTTATGATATCTTCCCTGTAAAGAGGAGAAAGATACAGAGGGCGGAGTAGGATCAGCTGGGCGGGGAATCGAGTTCTTGGACCTCCTTCTCATAAGCCTTTATGGCTTGATTTTTGTACCTTTGATATCCTCTCGAGTCAAAATTGGTTTATCGGAGGTAAGTATTCAACGGCACCTGGAGTTCCAGTCTACTGGTTCCAAACCTAAAACTTGGTCGACAATGCGCCATTTGATCACTTCCATGAACAAGGAGCCGTAGGAATTATCGTTGCTTAACACAGCAACACCAAAGTTGTCGAACGGAAAGCGAGTGATTTGAGTACGGAAGCCTAGGCCAAATATATTACCACGTCAGAAGCGTTACGGAAAAGAGCTTCGAACCTGGCGTTGCACCACCTATGCTGATAGAACTGATATTGAACTCATGCCATCATTGCATTTAGCATTACTTACCTGAATGAAATCTAAGTAAGATGTGAAAAGAGGTCAAAAATAGCAAGACCGGACACATACTGTGACCACGGTATGAAGAAACCATCTGTGCCCCACCATATACCTCAGGGTGCGAGCTCAGGATAGAGACTGAATTGAATTTTTATTGAGTATCAATGGTAATAGGCGTAGGAACCACACACGTTGTGCCATCTATCACGGTAACCCCAGTAGCCACTTTTTGGATCACAGCGGAAGGTATAACCTGCTCAGTTATTTCGCCGGGTTTTTGCCCTCCAAGAGAAGCGTTTGTAGCCATGTCGCCTGTACGGAAATCAACTGATGTTGCCACAAGCATATTTTTGGCACACACCACATCTTTTGCACTGGAGATTACGCCACCAGCACCGGATATAACTGCAAAGACAGAATGAATTCGACGCGTGGTTGGATTTCCTGAATTTTTTCTCACTGTTTCCATCTTCGCCCCCGTCAAGGGGACCAGTAGGGCAGTGCCCTTGGCGTACCCATTCCGAAGACATTCTCTGTCTTGTTGACACCTTCCCTCTCAAAACCGTTCGCAAGATTTCCACTCTCTTCCGCAATATCGGCAGAGTAAGTGGTCGAAGTGAGGTTTAAAGGAACAAAAATATCGGCAGAGTAAGTGGTCGAAGTGAGGTTTAAAGGAACAAAAATATGTTCCTTCACATATCGAGTAAAAGGGACTTTCAAGAGCACTTCCGGGATGTATGACAGAGTGGTGTACATGATGTTGTTGTATTGCCAAGTCTCGCGAAATCCAGCGGAAGGCCTGAGATACTTGATTTTCGATATCTGGTCGAGAACAGTGAGGTATGAATGGCAGCCATAAAGTGCAGAAACGAACCAAAGAAGATAAGCTCTGCGTTTCGTAGTATACCTCATCATGGCGAGGCAAGCCAGTACGGTGGCTCATTAAGTCGATGATCGTGCTCTCCGAGGATGCAACAGGATCTGACATTTCCCACTCTGGAATAATGGAAGAGATCTTCGTGTCCCAGGAGATTCGAGGTGAAAGGCTTTCGTTTGAGATTACTAGACCTGTGGCAATAACGTCGAATAACTGGAAGAGCGTAAATAGCATATTCTAAATGCGATACCATATTCTGCCGACCTTGGAATTTCGACCCGATAGCGAACAGAGTATCCGCCGTGACATTACTACCATCTGCCTTTGCGACTCCGTATCCCTTCGTCTCGACATTCCAGCTCCCGTCTTCGTTCTTTTGCACAACTGCAACTCCGACGCCTCCAGGAGAATTCCATTCTGCGAGAATCTTTGCTATAAAGTTGTCAATTTCTGGGGATAGAACATCCTGGTTAACGGTTGATTCGGGTGCCAGAAAAGGCACTTGAACTGCTGCAAAAGCAGCATTTGTTGCAAGACCGGTGATGAGCAAACGAGCAAGTAAATGCATGAGGGACTGGGAGTTTCAGCGTGAGCTATAGTCGCTTCTTCTAAATTACGGCCTAAGAGTATCTGCACTCTAGCAGCTAGACGAGAAGCAGAGTAAAGCTGAAAGCACAATACACATTGACAAAAATCGTATCCAGCTGAGGTCATTGTCGACATCAGAGGATCCGTCGGAAGTTGGAACAGTCCGAGAATTTCTGCCGCCGGCAATTACAGGCCAGGCTTCATCCGAATCATCGTTCAACGTTAACGTTCAACCTCCATCTTCTGATTCTTCATCTCGTCTTTGAGCCTAATATAACCAATTTCGGTCACTTGCTACCTTCCGTATGATTCTCTCAAGTTCATAATGCATGATTCACGTCATGGAACGAAATCCTTGGAAACTCGACCAGCAATAGGTGTTAAAGCTAGTAGAGAATGGCCCACTGAGCGGAATCTATAATTCGAGACTCCCAAACGCAAGTAACTTCAAGTTGATTCTACCGCTGGAATGTACTTTAGAGCGCAGTGTTCGCCTGCTTGCTCACTATCCAACTTGGGATGTCTCTTGAAATTGAGGTACGGTCTAGTCTATATACCCGCAAAAACGCACTAAGATTCACTTAGGCTAGCACTGATGATAGATTCTTGCAACATTTCCTGCATAAGGACGCGGACAAGGCGTGGTGGCGGCGTGGTGCGGCGCGGCAGCTGCAATTTGTGGTATTTCTTCAAATTTCCTTTTTTGTATATCTTTCGTTGGCGAATAGACTTGGACACACTGGGATTGAGTCTGTCATCGATCGACGATGTCGTTAAACAGCCATCATCTTGTGTTCCGAAAGAAGATCTTTGATTCTACTTCCCAATTTGGGATAAACATACCTCAACATTGTATATGAGGCCTAATATGGACACTAGTTTGTCCTCAAGCAACCCTTCCCTCCTTTTTGCACTAATTTGGACCGTAAGTAATCTAACAACGCCTTTGTTCTCGAAAAGAGTTGCTAACTTGTATATGCTATAGATGAGAATTTCAGACGTTCGTCTCAAGGCATGGAGTCCTTGTATTCTCCAGACCATAATAACGAAGTTGCATCGTTTCCGTTTTTCTCCACTGAAGGATATTGAGGAAATATTACCTCTCCCATCCAATTACTTCTAATCCTTTCGTTCTCAACAACATGTTTGTCGCTTTACCTAGCATCTCGTTCTTTTGTGTCGTCTCTTCTTGGTGCTTTCTCACTCGGTCCACGGATTCGAAGCGAATTTTCGCAGCTCGTTCTCGTTCTTTGGCTTCTACTTTGCAATCTCATTCAGGGAATCAACAGCTTGGTTTGGGCTGGCAACACCGATATACACACTCCTCGCTGGTGCGACCTCTGGTAGGTCTTTCCCTATGTTGAAGAAAATGACATTGTTCTCATGCCTTCTTTCACAGTGACCAACGTACTTTTGGGATTCGTGGTTCGCCATCCCGGGTGCATGCATTTGTGTATCCGCGAAGCTAGCGCGCGTTCACAACGATCGGAAGGGAGTCTCTGAACAACGACTGGAATATCTTTTCAACGGAGTATTTTGTTTCATTGTGCCTATTCTATACATGTGCCTGCGTAAGTTGTCTCTAGCCCTCCAGCGAACTGGTCATTCACGCCAGCATCTATCCAGATTTTATCGTCCAGGACCACAGATTCAACATTACAGAAAACTTTGGCTGCAGCGCTGCTACCTTCCCGGCTAATCAAGCTCTGGTCCTGTTATTAATTCCACCCATGATTCTCGGCATCGTTGCTTTCTTTTTTTGCAGTAAGTCTGTCTAGAGTCGTTCTTTATTCCTAATCATTTCTGATCCCGTACTTCCAGCTCGGGCTTTCCATAATTTCTCTCAAGGATTTCAAGTCCTTCGATGCACACGCTTCAGCCAACACCATGTCGTCTTTCCCAGATTTCTCTCGTCGTGTGTGGACTATTATGATCTTTGGAGGTGTAATGATGATCATTACAATCTTTGGGATTTTTATCCGCTCTCCCATCGTTGATTGGCCATCCTGGGAAGCGGTCCACAAAGATTTTTCCGTTATCGCTATAGTCAAGTCAGACTCTTTGGAGCTCGCCTCTATCGAATTTGCTTGGTGGAGCGTCTCTTCAATTTCTTGGCTCTATATTGGATTGTCTCTTGTATTGGGTGAAGACATCAGAGATGCTATTAGGCATTCTCCAGAGCTTCTTTCTGGGTTGGTGAAACGGTTCAGGGAGGTAGAGCCCCGTCTTCCTCGCAAGCCTGTTCTTCCTTTACAGTAAGTTGATTTACGTGCCTTTGAGACGGTGTTTCTGATTTTAAATTTCTTTTTAGTAGGAAACCCAGTAGTGCTATGATGGCCGAACCTACAGAAAACATAGTTTCGGGCTGGTATGATATGAAGGCGTCGACACGCCAATCGTCCAAGTCGCCATCTCCTTCTCGTACTCGCTCTCCGACCTCTACTCTCCGCTCAGCTGCGACGTCGCCCGGGAGCTCGTCGCAGCGTCCAGCGCTTTCGCTGAAGACATTCGACGATGAGAGTCTAAATTCTCCCACTTCTCGTACATTCTCTGTTCGAGAACCTATCTGTGAAGAAAGATCTTCTTCTCCTGAAGACGATGCCTTCTCTGCGGCTACGATGCAGTACTTGCACTCGCCTACGGCTCATTCCCTTGGACTACAGTCTCCCATTGTCTCCCCACCTTCAGTTTACAACTCTCCGATAAGGACTCCGGTGGAAGATGTACCTCAGTGGAACCCTTCGCTGAAGCTTAAAGTCCCTCAGACTATTCCGGACGATGTAGAATCAACCATATCCTCCATCTTCGACGCACCTTGGCCCCAGCCGCCGGCGTCTCCTCTCCCTTTTACTCCTGCTTACTCGGACACGGTATGTGGGGAACACGATGGCTCTTTCGAGCATGTGAAGAACTATGCTCTTCCTTTCCGAGGGCCTAGTGTCCACCCGGTTCCGGAGAGTGTTAGGCCTCTAAACGTCGCGAGCAGGTCGGCTTCTCCTGTCATGAAGAAAGCTAAGAAGTACCTTCGACGGGGCGCCATCCAGGGACCTCCATTTGGAAGTGAAGCTGTTTATATGACCGTTGTTCAAGAAACTACTTGATATCTCTCTTTCTCTGTCATCCTACTGTTTTCAATCCTTCCATTCCTTTCGATATCTTTCAAGTTCGTATCAAGAGCATGTTTTTTCGTTATGTTTTTCCTTGTAGCCATATATATGTTTCTGTGAGTAGATGTAGCATAAGTAGTACCCATACGCTATGAATTTCAGCTGTTTGTAATACCCCAATGCTGGGATTGGTCCAAAGAAGAACAATAAAGAAAGAAAAGACAAAAGGCGCGCTCCCACGCGAACAATAAGCTCGGTTAAACTCCGTCACGTTTAAAAGCTGTTTAAAAGGAGGACGCGCGTGCGCGCCTATTCTTGTTGACTTTCTCCTCCTGTTACTTGCATCGTCGATCTCAAGGGTACGCTTCATGGAGAGAAACGTTCATGTTCATGGTGTTGGATAAACCGAGTTATACCCTGGTCCCTCTTTCATTCATCCACATGAAACTTCAATTTTCTCGGACCTGTTCAAGCTTGGTATTTTCAACAGACATTACTCGGATAGATCTGGAAACAAGCTAGAATCCCTGGTGAGCGATTTGCTTGTAGAATGTCATATCCCTTCCTAACTTTTTGGAGAACAAGGGCAGATTGTTCAGATTGTGCGAACAATGTTTCCCGATCAGCGCAAATTTGGCCAGTTCTCAGAAATGTCTATTTCTCTTACCCTGTTCGACCTATCATATTGAATTCTATTACAGTACAACTTGGCAAACATCTCGACTCTCCCTAGTCTCTAGGGTCTCCCGCTTCCCATGTCCGCCATGTCCGCCGGTGCGTGCCTACCATTTACGGCACTTTTTTCTGTCCCCCCCAGGCTTCTCAAGGATTCCACTCCTCTTCAACTTATGGTTCATGATTTTCCTGATAATATCCCGAGGATTTTTGGTTCGAGTCAGCATGGTCTTCTCACAAAAAGTTTCCACATCGGATATTCTACCCGCTGACACTTCCTTTTTTGGTCGCGAACAAGCTTACTTCCAAATGTGGATAAGTCCTCAATATAGTACCATCAAGTGAACTTCCAAATCTGGGGTTGTCGTAGACGTTTTCATACTATCGTTTGTAGCCGAGTACAAGGGGAAATCCAAAAATTGTACAACGAGGGAAAATTGGAGTTTTTGCTCTTAAAGCGTGGTGTGACTTGTATCTCGTCGATCCATCCGCTGAATCCCACCTTTTTGTACACTTTGCGGACGCTCCTCGAGTACCTCCCTTCATCAGCATGTCTTATCCCAACTGGGTCTTTTCCATGTTTGCCTTCATTGGCTTCGTAATATCAGTGATTCCTCTACCGTGGCACTTGGAAGGTGACTTTTTTTTTTACAAACTTTTCGTATGGGTGCGAAAGTCTTACTTGCGCTTCCTTGATAGCATGGAACACTGGGACTTGTCTTTTCATGATTTGGACGGGGCTGGCTTGTCTCAACCAGTTCATTAACTCGATTATCTGGAACGGTAATGCTATCAACTGGGCTCCTGTTTGGTGCGACATCTGTGAGTCGGTTTTTTTCCTCAAGATGTTTTCTTTACTCAATTTTCAATAGCTTCCCGCTTCATGATTGGCTCTGCTGTCGCTATTCCTTGCGCTTCTCTCTGTATCAACCGACGCTTGTACTACATTGCAACTGCTAATGCGGTTATAATCACCAAGGCTGAAAAGCGTCGTGCGATCATGGTTGACTTGGCTATTGGTGTTGGTATTCCCGTTCTGGAAATGGTCGTTCGTATGTATCTTCTCCTGCCAACGTTTGTCTCGGTAACTGATATATTTGCGTAGAATACATTGACCAGGGCCATCGATTTGATATCTATGAGGACATTGGCTGTTACTTCTTCACGCTCAACACCTGGGTGGCCTATGTTCTTGTTGTAACATGGCCATTGGTCATCGGATGTGTTTCCGCGGTCTACTGTGGTGAGCATCTTTGTGCTTCGCATGAACTGAGCATCATGCTAATATATCCCAGTTCTGAGCATTAGGGCCTTCATGAAGCGTCGCTCACAGTTCAAGGAACTTTTATCCGCAAACTCCAACCTCAACTCCAACCGGTACTTCCGCCTCATGTGTTTAGCTGGCACCGAGATCGCCTGCACCGTTCCCCTCAGTTGCTGGTCTCTCTATCTCAACATCCACGCGGAGCATATCATACCATACGACGGATGGACTGTAGTCCATTCCGATTTTTCCGAAGTTGACCAGTACCCCTCCATTATCTGGCATCTTAACCCAACTCTGGCGACTGCGCTCGAAACTACGCGGTGGTTCGTTGTGATGTGTGCGATTATATTCTTCGCGTACTTTGGCTTTGCGGATGAAGCGAGGAAAAACTACCGTGCTGCCATTGGCTCGGTTGCTAAACGCGTTGGATTGTCGACTGGTGGTTCTTTTGGTTCGACGCTATGGAGTTCTACTGGGTAAGCATTGCTCTGACACTTGACTTTCGAGCTTTCATTGACTTTCTTGTGCAGATCCAAGTCCTCTAACGGCCAAAACGGATCACTCCCAGTATTCGTCCACAAGAAAGTTTCTCACCACCGCGACTCCATGGACTCGTTCACCGACGTATCTGGTGTAGACAGTTTCAAGGAAAAGTCTTTCAGCGGTGACCTTTCTTACGGTGCCATGTCGCTAGCCGACGTTGGTGGCGCACTTTCCGACACGGAACCTCCTTCGCCCAGCGATGACATTATCGTCCCTACCCTCCCTGCGCGAGCAATCACACGTACGCGGGACGACGACGAGCTCCATATCGAGATATCCTCCGTCCGTCATTTATCCATTCAATTTCCTCCTCAGGATCCCGAGTCGGCAATAGTGCCGAATACTCCTCATATTGAGACGCCTGCGATAGCGCATACGCGTAGGGATTCTGCGGATATGGTTTGAATTTTAAAATTAAAATAAAATGTCTTGTGGCTCTGGTTCCTTTCGTTCTTCATACCCCTGCCTACAGTTGTATCATTAGCACCACCACTTATCTGTCTTCGTACCCTTCTTTTGTTATCACTCTTTATATTTTTGTTATTCGTATTATTGTATTGTTAGGTTTGGTTTTCAACTCTATGTTTCGAATAGATGTTACAAAATACAATTGATTATACTGTTGAAACACATAGCAACTGGTGGGACGGCGTTTGAGCTTCACCGCAGCTATGTTATTTAGTAAAATTTTGCGTAGTAAGGCCCTCTCCAATGCCAGCTTGTCAAACAACGGGTATCGATGGTATCCACCCTCTGTCTTCAAGCCCTCCTTTGTTATCACTGTTTATATTTTTCATCAGCAAAACCTGTATGTACTCCAGAGTGCTCCAGAGCACTGACAGCTGTCAAAAGCCATCAAACTGCTCTGGAGCACTCTGGAGCACTCTGGAGCTGGTACCCTTGCTCCAGAATGTATTAAGATGCTTATCAACCATACAGGTTTTGCTGATGTTTTGTTATTCATATTGTATTGCTTAGGTTTGATTTTCAACTCTGTTTTGAATAGATGTTACAAAATGCAATTGATTATACTGTTAAGCAAATTACATACATAGCGACTGGTAGACCTTTCCACGTTTGAGCTTCAACCCTGCTTCAACCGCAGCAATGTTAGTAAATTTTTGTGTAGTACACCTCCACAGCTAGCTTACCAAACAACAAAGATAGTTAATTTCCAACAAGTATATACAAATCGGCCAGCCAGTACAATAGAATGTCATTTACATACATGCATGAAAGGAATGTAATCATCATGCCACCCCAACAGCTGCAGCCTAGCCTCATCAAATTTGTCCTCACAATTCAATACCATCACTGCCCTCTAGAGAGCAAGGAGAAATGTTAAACAAGCAATGGATACCTTCAGAGTTCACTTACTTACACTTTAACAATCTAACCTTCAGCAGGATTAAGCAAACTGGACAGCTTCATTTTCCTACTTTGAATCTGACCCCCTAAGATGATGAGTTGGTCTGAGGTCAGTATCCAATATAAGCAGTATAAATCCTGAGGAGCGCCGCTATTCACCAGATTGAATCATTTGAATCTTCTCATTGAATTCATCAATTTTTTTGTCTGCGAAAGTGAATTATGAGACTGGAGCTAGTTCAAGTTGGTTAAAAAATCATGTACCTCCCCATTTGCGCGCAAATGCATCTACAAGGAGCTGGTCCGCAGCATCTGCTTTTTCCTCAAAAGTCATGCTCATATTTTCCAATAGGCCTATGAGACCCTCTGAAATGACCGATTAATAACTTGAAAGCAAAAAAAAAAAAAGATAATGGAAAAAAAGACATACCAAGATACTCGGGTATAACATTCGGGGTGCGCGTGGCGTTTTCAAGAGATTTTATCCGCGCAGACTGATATTCCGCCAGCTCCTTCATTCTCTCAGGGCTAGGAATCCCGATTACGGGATGTGGTGTGGACTCGGAAGCGGGAGTTGGAGAAAGGTACTCGGGTGTTCTGGTCTCAGGCTCGTGGCTCAGTGCTTGATGCTGTTCCTGGGCTAGCTCCTCCCTAATCTGGGGGCTAAGGCTTCTTGCTACAGGAGGTGCATGAGTGGCAAGCATTATTTTCCGCCGCTTGGCAGGGGGAAGGACATTGAGGGGATTCATCGTAAGTCTACCTAATAGAAATCATCAGTGGCGTTTGGGACGAGCTATACGAACCCATACAATGGCCAAAGTTTCGCAAATGCCCAATCGTGTGGTGGAAGATGCGGAATGAGAAATAGGTTGTTCAAGCGGGGTTTTATCTGAGATACGGTCACGCGTTACACGATGAAGCGCCTTCAAGCGCTGGCAAAGAAATCCGTTGCGCGGAGTATCAAACGCCCTCTCCAACAGCCAGCTTGCCAAACGAAAAAGATAGTTAAATTCCAACGAGTACATAGTAAGTAGAGAAAAATCAGCCAGCCAGTACAATAGAATGTCATTTACATACATGCGCGAAAGGATGAAAGGATATGTGTATGTGTAAAAGTAAATCATCACGCCGTCCCATGTCTCTTCAACGGCTGCGGCCTAACCCTCCTCGAATTCGTCATCGCAATCCGATCCGCCAACCTCTCCACAATACCATCACCCCCCTCTTCCTCCTCCTCCAACGTCTTCTTGATCAACATCTCCATATTGAGCGGCCCTCCGTCACCACCCATGGAAAAATGTCGGCTGGTGGACAGAGAGCGCATGCTAGGCGGAGGAAAGATAGATAAGGACGATGATGAGCCTGCGGA
Organism: Gymnopus androsaceus JB14; assembly: GCA_009733575.1. NCBI lineage: Eukaryota > Fungi > Basidiomycota > Agaricomycetes > Agaricales > Omphalotaceae > Gymnopus > Gymnopus androsaceus. The sequence goes on along the minus strand of ML769561.1, from coordinate 90,170 downwards.
GGTGGGTGTCCGGGGAGGGGCTTCGAAGACTGGGAGACGTTCGTTCATGAGATCGGAACGACGACTAGGTATTGGTTGCCAGGGTAAGTAAGTGGAAGGAAACATGGAAAGAAGGAAGAACTTACGCATCGTCGAAACTCCTGATATTCCTCACAATCTGCGTTCCGTGTACATTCAACGCATCCGGTCCTACACGGACACCTGTACTCGATGACCCTGTAGCATCCTCCGTCGCCACAAGCTCTGATGCTGCTTCCGATTCCTCTCTGCAACGACGTAAAGATAAATCCAGATAATGCAGATAGATAGACGTACCGAAGCAGCTGGAACACTCTCTGCATCCTCCCAACAGCCATAATCTTACTCTTGATCTGTTGCCGCCGTTGGTGATAGTCGGCCGGGCTCATGGCTGCATCAGCCAACGTCCGTGTCTCCTCGTCTTCACCGCTCGAATCCTCTTCAGTGAGTTCTTCCTCACTGCAGATACTCAAGATCGCCAGAAGCATCTCCGTGACTGAAAATCCAAGGTCAGGAAAATAAATGAAAATAGTAGAACAGAAACGCACTCTTCGCACCAACGAACGGTAAACTCCATGTAAACGCATCCATAAAATTCGGCAACCAATACGGATGCGTACTAGCATTATACTGCCTAATCGTAATGTTCTTATTCGCATACTTGATCACCGCGCCTCGATTATGATACACATCGAGATAATTCGGGGCAGAAAAGATCGTAATGACCGAAGGAAATTTCTTTGTCGGTGTCTTGCGAACATTGGTGTATCCATTGTCTTGGGCTTCGTGACCACGGATGATACCTAGCAGATGGGTTCGTTCGAGGAATTGACAGGCAGCGGTGTAGGTGTAAAAGTAGGAACAGCCTCGAGTGGCGTTGTGCAGGAATGTGGAGCCTTTGGGAACGAGGCTGGAAGGTTTGTCTTCTTCGCCAAAGCCTGCGACTGGGGTCAGCCCAGAGAAGGTCGCATAAAAGGCCGTGCGAGCCGGGTTCTTGGAAACGGTCCATCTGGAGATGGGCATGATGTGAGAATGAATAGCAAAGGATCGGATCGCTGTAGTGGCGTACTTTTATGATATCATCCAGAGTGTATTGAGCTCGGGTGATATTCCACCGTGTACGCAAAAGAACTTGCGGTCGACAAGGGCTGAGACGGGGAGAGCGAGGAATGACTGGATGCATGCTTCGTATACGCGTTCAGAGTACTTGTGCAGGCCTGAGAGGATCGAGGTAAGGTAGGATGAAGCAAGGACGTATGGAAGACCGACTGACATTCCCGTTTAAAAGTAAAGTACTCTGTTAAATGCCTGCATTCGTGGTTGCCTCGGAGTAAAACCTACGTATGGTCGCATGAGTACATGAGCGTCACAACAAAAGGAATATCATACAAATTTGGTTGGGTAACATAGCTTCAGAGCGTATAGATACAACAAACACTTGGAGAAGAAGATGAGTATTTGGTTTTTATCACAGACAGATATCAGCGCACCTCGATCCCAAAACAACCTCGATCGACATAATCTCCGAGAAAAAGATAACAATTATCGTTTAATGAGCCTCCGATTTCGAACAACTTCATTAGATCGTACTGCAGAGGGATTGATAAATGTCTTTTATTGCTGAACGCGTAGACGTACATATTGTCCGTGGATATCACCGCATACTAAACAGATAGATTAGAACAGAAATATCAACCAAATATTCGCTGCTCACTTGTTACAGGACTCTTTACATCCACCAAATTGGCCTCCTGCTTCAACATCGTATACGCTCCTCCAAAATAAACATGGCATGTTCCTCCTGCAGCCTTCCTTCTTTGAAAAAGTGGTCCTTGAGAAATGCATGGTTTGGCTTGAGGCTTCCTGAAGCGTCTGTAATGTAGAATTCCGCATCTGTAGGCTTGTTGGCTGCCGGTTCATCGACCTGGAAGAAGGAACAATGAGCGGGCGATAGATAAGAGAAAGGCAGATACTAACACTCTTGACATATCTCTCTAATACTACAGATTCCTGATTAGGGAAAGATCCTGGTAGATTGTCGGCCTCCAGTGAAGAATGAGGGTCCATGTCAAAGGTTCCAACTGGCGCCCGTCCTTTCAAGCAAGTTGGTTTGTGAGTGTTTAGAATATTGTTGGCTAGGGCGCGCAAGGGGATTCGAAGCATTGGAGATTGAAAAAAATCCTGAATTTAACGAGCTCATGGCGGTTAGAGAAAAGCTGTTAGTTTTCGCAAGCATCGGTGACAATTTTGTGCGATCGGTTATACTTGGGCGAGGCTGTGCGCAGCATACGGTCAAAGTATACTTACAGACTCATACTCAGATAGTACAAGAGCAAGAACGAAGTATACAGAATCTACAGAAGACGGACAGAAGTACTGCAACCAATATGGAAGCAGAATTCTCCGTCACGTACGATGGAGAAAGTAGTAAAGATGTCTCTGCTTTAGATTAACGACTTGACGAGTCGCATAATATGATCCTCCGTCGAAAAACAACAAGCCATTGCAGAGGTAAGAAGGTGCCTCCTACATAGAATACTGCATCTTGCATATATAGTGATAATCGATTGTTCGAGCTTGGAATACAGCGCAAGTACATCGGTCAAGAAATCAGTTGATAATAGTTACACTGAAAGGAAGGCAGATAGTCAGTGTGGATTCTCTGCTCAGTCAAGAAAGCGACGCACTTTCTTGGATAATCTGCAGCCTAGTAGCCTAACACAGCCGACACAAAGCATTAGTGCGTTGCACATCTTGGACTCGAAAAACACTCACAATTCCAATATAATCTCCGGTGGAAGCCTTTCCATAAGCTCATGCACAGGTATATCCTCTTTCGGTCCTACATTAGAGTAATGCGCTTTAAAGGACATGTATTCGATCATCTTTTGGACGATGATCCCACTGGAACAGTGTTTAGGTTCGGAATTCGTTCGTTCGCCATAATAGAGGCAGAATAGAGTTACCGTTCTTGAGATTTATACGTCTTTGACTCTGCTTCAGCGAATCCACCTACCAGGAAAAGAAAAAAAAACTTGGTATTGGTACAGAGTCTCAAATCATCCAGCTATCAACTCACTGCTAGTATCCAACGAACTCTTAACCGTACCACTCATATTGGCGATCTTTCTTTTGACCAAAAAGGTGAACCCATCGCTACTGGTCAAACGCACCCAATCTTCGTCCGAGTTGGCGTTGGCCATGGCGTCATCCCTAGGGGTGAGTGTAAGAGCATTTCAACAATTGACAAGGTGTCAACGTGCATGGGGTGATCCTCGTTCTGGTTCATCGCTGCGTTTGATTTACAGTAAGGCCGTTGAAGCTGACTCACGATAGACGCTGATGACTCGTGATCGTGGTAACGCGCAATTGCAACAAGCGCGCGGATTTTCCGACCACTTTTCTGGAAAAGAAGGAGAAAGGAGTTCAAAGATGCAGCTTGACACATGTGAAATGATTACAGTATACTGGATGACTTCCGTAACGATTATTATTATTAATTACCAAATGAGAGGATGGTCAATTAACGGAGTGCGCCATGCGGAGGGATGCTAAGCGAGGGCGGCCCTGCCGACTCAACGGCTTTGCGAAATTTCCATCCAAAACTGTTTAGAACGGCCTCCCGACCCATCTGGTAAAACGCTTCTGAACGGTTTTGCGATAGAGTCCGTTGATCGGAAGGCTCGTCTGGACTGTTTATCGACAACTCGTTTTTTGAGGATCGTTTCGGGAAGTCATCCGAGGGCCTGTTTGGCTGCCAGGGTTTTTTCTTTCGACGGCGTATTACGTTCGAGTGTCGTTCGTGAGAACTGAATGCTCAGGGATAGTGTCAGGGTGGTTGCTCTCAGACAGGCCCCGCCCGTGTATGCTCTGCCTGCTCCCGCCCCATCTCCACCCTCACATATACATAAAATTTTGAAGTCAGAAACAATGGAGACTATCTAGAGAAATTTTGGATAGGAAAGGATAAACTGACGCGAATGAATGGTGGTAGGCTATAATATAAGTTAAGGGTGCTACGTTCAAATGTAACAGAGGGCGAACTTGGATAAACATGGGTCGTGGGAACCCGGTTGTTCGCCAGCGGCGTCGCCGAATCGATATTGATCGGACTCTTTGAATTTAATCGGCGCTGAGGCAGACGTTCAACCCACGATGTCATGGAATCCCAAACTGAGTATATAAGGGTGAGCTTTAGCCTTTGACTGCTGCCTTCGACTGTTGCTTTTACCTCCCTTTTCACCATCACGAGTGATTTACAGCCCAGCGTGTGTTAATTCGATACATTCAAAGTTAAGTATACATTTATAACAGCTGATAGATCCACAAAGACTTGCAAATGTCGGACTCAGTGATCAATCAAAGTGGAAGGTAACAAACAATATCTAGCTCCAAAAACCTTACAAGATCAGCACTCTGATGATGTATAATAGGATGTTTCAGAACGCTTCCCACTTTTCCATTCATGGTGGAACATTCATAAATGCTGAAACATTCACTTACTGTTTGTGAGTGATACATCCCAGTTCATGTCCATGCATATTAATGCTTTTTTACAGCAACTGATGAAAAGGGAAATATTCAAAAATGGCTAGATGCACCTGATTGTGCCACAAACTTTCAAGTTGCAGATGACAAAAGAACTGAGGGTACCGGAAAATGGATGTTAAATCATCCTGAATATGTAAAGTGGAAGCAAAGCTCAGGTAGCATTATGGATTCAAGGTAAAGGTATGGATGGTTGTATATGTCACAATGAATTATTGCTGAAACCTATTAAAGCTGGTTCAGGAAAGACCATTCTATCGTGAGTTCAATGATGCTTGAAGCAATATCTAACTGAAAAGTTGTTCTGTAATAGCACTATGATCATCAGAGATCTTCAGAAAGCAGCCCCGGAAAGACTGTGGTATCATTACTTTGACTCCCGTGACAATACAGGTCAAAAGACCAATTTCCGTGGCTGCTTACTATCTCTTTTGCAGCGAGTTGGTGCTAATAGGGAGGGCATTCACTCAGCACTAAAGGATTTGTTTGATAACTGCACTAGACAAGGCATCATTGAGCACCCGCCTACAAAGGACTTGGCCACAACAGTGATAGCAATTTTTGAGACTATTGGCAGGGGTTATATTGTCTTGGATGCCATGGATGAATGTTGCGAAACAATAGAGGTTCTAGAATGGGTGCAAAGTCTGCCAAACAAGCTTTCCATTCTTTTCACAAGTCGCAACAGCCCCAAGGGGGATACTTTGAAGGAATGCCTTAAAATTTCACTGGATGGTGAAGATGCCAAAGTTGATGAAGATATCACCACCTATTTGGAGAAAGAAATTAAAAAATGCAATTTTAGGGGAGATCTGAAGACTGAGGTTATGAACACTTTGAAGGAAAAAGCAGAGGGACAGTAAGTTTTGAAGCAAATTTTTATAATTTGAATACTGATACAAATACAGATTCCGCTGGGTTGACTGTCAGCTGAAAGCACTTGCAAGTTGTGGATCCGCCAAGATAGTCCGCAAAGCATTGAAAGATCTGCCTGAAGACTTGGAGCAAACATTACATTAAGGCAATGAAATGCACATGGGAAAGCAAAAATAGGGAAGATGCCCATCATATTCTGTTGTGGCTTACATATGCATTTAAGCCCCTGACTGCTGGACAAGTTGGAGATATTCTAGCAATAGATTTTGAAAGGAGCTGTGTGGACAATGCCAATGAAATGGAGGTTCAAATCAATCTCATCATTGATTCTGCTCTAGTTTCAGTTGATATGAACTCAAATGTTCAACTGGCACATGCATCTGTGAAAGAGTTCATGATTAATCACCAGAATTCAGCTCAAACTGTTGGGTTATTCAAAATTAATGAGCTGCTGGCACATGAAAAGATTGGGCAAGCATGCATGATATATCTCATGCAGTTCACATCCGTGCTGAATAGGAGCAAGTGGGAAGAATATCCATTATTTATTTATGCTGCAGAATTTTGGCCAGCACATGCAAAGTGTGTTGAGGACAAACAAGATCAGAGTCCCTTCAAAATATGGTAATGAATTTTGTATCTTAGAACATGATCAGAGTCCCCTTCAAAATATGATAATGGAATTTTTGAAGGCTGAAATGTCATCCTTTCAGAACTGGATACAAGCCCATCGACAAAGGGGGTGGTCACATAGTTGGGATTATTGGAAAATTGAAGATGCACTTTTCTACACTGCATGGGCAGGTTTTGTGAAATGTAGTAGGGAATTAATTGATTCCCAGCATAAAAACAGTGTAGATGCAGCACTATATGCAGCATCAAGAAATGGACATACAAGGATTGTTGAAGATTTACTCAGCCATGGTGCTGATATAAATGCACAAGGTGGCAAATGTGGCAATGTCCTTGAAGCTGCTGCAGCTCATGGAAGAGAGCCCATAGTGAGGCTTTTGCTTGAGAAAGGAGCTGATCCCAATGCCAAGGGTGGCAATTATGGCAATGCCCTTTTAGCTGCTGTGGCTAAGGAAAGTGAGCCCATAGTGAAACTGTTGCTTGAGAAAGGTGCCGATCCAAATACCAATTGTGGTAATTACGGTAATGCACTTCAAGCTGCTGTAGCAAAGGAATGCCAGCCTATAGTGAAGCTTTTGCTTGATGAAGGAGCTAATCCCAATGCCAATGGTGGCTACTATGGCAATGCCCTCCTAGCTGCTGTAGCCAAGAAAATTGAGTCAATAGTGAAGCTTTTGCTTGAGAAAGGAGCTGATCCCAATGCCAAGGATGGCTCATATGGCAGTGCCCTTCTAGCAGCTGTGGCTCAAGAAAGCATGCCCATAGTAAAGCTTTTGCTTAAGAAAGGAGCAGATCCCAATGCCAAGGGTGGCCTATATGGCAGTGCCCTTCTAGCTGCTGTGGGTAAGAGAAGTAGCCCCATGGTGAAGCTGTTGCTTGACAAAGGAGCTGATCCTAATGCCAAGGGTGGCTCTTATCATGCTGCTGTGGCTGAGGAAAGCAAGCCCATAAGGAAGCATTTACTTGATAAAGGAGCTGATCCTAACACCAAGGGTTGCTCTTATCGCACTGCCATGTCTGCAGGCTGTAAGCCCAAAGGGAAGCTTTCATTTGAGAGAAAAGCTGATCCCAATGCCAAGAGTGGCTCTTATCACAATGCCATGTCTGCAGAAAGCAAGCCCATGCTGCCATCCATACCAGCAAAATTGCTTGGGAAAAGATCCAATCCCTATGTACAGGGTGATGATTATGGCAATGCCCTTCAACCTGCTGTAGCTAATACTGTGGGTATTGGAAGTGGCTCAAGGAAGTCATTGGGGGAGTTACGGGATGCAATTAAGAAGGAACTTCAACGCATGAAGGAACATCAACGCATGAAGGAACATCAACGCATAGTCAAGAATGGTTCAATTGAGGAAAAAGCTGATCCCAATGCTGAGGGTGGCTCTTATCACAATGCTATGTCTGACAAAAGCAAGCCCATAAGGATGCCTTTACTTGAGAAAAGAGCTGATCCCAATGCCAAGGGTGGCTCTTATCGCAATGTCATGACTGATGGAAGCAAGCCCATAGGGAAGCTGCTGCTTGAGAAAAGAACCAATTCAAATCTACAGGGTGATGATTATAGTAATCCCCTTCAAGCTGCTATTTTCAATGGAAGTATTTCAATAGTGAACCTGTTGCTGGAGAAAGGTGCTAACCCCAACGCAAAGGGTGGCTTTGATAAGAATGCCCTTCAAACTGCTGTAGCTGAAGGAAGGGAAGCCATTGTAAAGCTTTTACTTGAGAAGGGAGCTGATCCCAGTGCACTAGATGGCTCTTGTGACAATGACCTTCTTAGTGCTGTGGCTTGTGGAAATAAGTCAATAGTGGCGCTGTTGCTGGAAAAAGGAGCCAATCCTAATGCTCAAGATGATCACTATGGCAGTGCCCTTCAAGCTGCTGTAGCTGAACAAAATGAAGCCATTGTGAAGCTTTTACTTGAGAAGGGAGCTGATCCCAATGCCAAGGGTGGCTATCATAGCAATGCTCTTCAAGTTGCTGCAGCTCATGGAAGTGAGTTGATAGTGAAGCTGTTACTTGAGAAGGGAGCTGATCCCAATGCCAAGGGTGGCTATTATAGCAATGCTCTTCAAGTTGCTGCAGCTCATGGAAGTGAGTTGATAGTGAAGCTGTTACTTGAGAAGGGAGCTGATCCTAATGCCATGGGTGGCTATTATGGCAATGCTCTCCAAGCTGCCGCAGCTCATGGAATTGAGTCAGTAGTGAAGCTGTTGCTGGAGAAAGGAGCCAATTTCAATGCTCAAGGTGGTCGCTATGGCAGTGCCCTTCAAGCTGCTGTAGCTCAAGAAAGTGAAGCCATTGTGAAGCTTTTACTTGAGAAGGGAGCTTACTTAGGTGAAAAAATTTCAGAGACAATCTAAGTTCATTTCAGAATCAAGTCTAGTGTACTTGATATTACAGTATTTATATTACTTGGTTATCTATTTTGTTCCTTGTAAATCAGACAATAAGATAGAAATAACAATAAGATAGAAGATAATAAGTATTAATAGGATATAAAAGGTAATTCATAAGACAATACCTCAAATGCCTCATCACCAAAATTGAGGATCTCTGCGAAAAAAAAGATTCAAAACATTTTGGATGAGCTGGGAAAGTTGTACAAGTTCCTTTTCTTTTGTTGATTTTCATATGGATTCAGCCATCATGCAGCTTTTAGATGCCAAAAACACTATTGCTTTTCTTGTAAATGGCCTAAAGCAATGACGTATGGACAAAGATTGAAAGGCTAAGGCATGTATACAAGCATGTGTGGAATTCCTGGTTGTTAAAATATTTTACAGCAACTCTTGTATGCCCTCGCTAATGGCAAACACCTTTTCTCTGAATCAAAATTTCATCATCTTCTTCCAATTCTTTTGTACAAACATCCAGACCACAGTGTCTTGAGCTCACCACCAGCAAATCAAAGACCATCCCTCCATTTCCATAGATAGAAGTGAGCATGAGTGGAACTTGAATGTGTTTCCGAGAATCTTATTTCCCAGGATAATTCTATTACCTTGAATCCCCGTTTAAGCAGCGGGGTTGGTTAATAGAATTATCCTATTTTCCATCATTGAGTACTTACTATGTGTGTGCCTTGTGGCTCTTCAATGCTTCACGATTGTGATATAATTAGGGCTCAATACTCATTTCTGTGGTGGATACCGGGAAGGATACCGGATAGTGATCCACCGTTCATGTGACTGTCAAAGATACAAAAAAGATACCACCATTGGAGGGCAATACCGCTTTGACAGGCGGCAGGCATCTAATTCTTCACAGCCATCAAACTATTATCAGCGGCAGCAAGCTGCCGTGCCATTCATGTATATACTTTGCCTGTGTAATTATTACTATTACTTACTATGCCTACTCTTGATGTGAAATGGTGCCGATATGCAATTTCACTTCATGAACATCACTGTGGTTGAAATCAGAGATTTTTGATCTTATCAATTGAGTGCATGGGGCAGTGCTACTGACATCATGGTGGTTTCAACACACACACACACAAGTCTACATCATGTGTTTCCAATGTGTTTCTGATGTGTTTCTTTCTTTCTTCCTTACTTCCGTGACACTTTTTTCAATCTCAATCCAGCACATCATCTCAAATGGATTCTACTGTGGATCAATTCACTGAAGAGGATTGGGATGATTATGGGGATAATTATTGCTGCATCTGAAATTGAGAGGTATGATAATATTGGGTATGGTTCACCTGTATCTATGTCCATTCACATTAACACATTGGTAGCAGGAATCAAATGGCATTCCCTATTCCCACTGTTCCAAGCATTGATACACATATGCTTCACCATGGAGCTTCAAGTTCTTTGAATATCCATAATGATAAATCCTCTGAGGAGGTCTCTTCAAATTTACCAGCAAAGAGACCAAGAGGAAGACCTAGGGGTCCAAACTATAAGCCACCACCTGAGCAACCAAGGCCTGTAGGTCGTCCAAGAAAGAAGATTTCACCTGGAAATACATCTTATGGATCAGCTGCAACTTACAATGAAGAGTCTGGAACTATAAGTGCAAGTCCCCTTTCAGAATCTAACCATTAATTTTGATTTTTCTCCAGTTTGATGTTCCAGCTCTACCTGCTACTAAGTTCTCTCATAGGAGTGCTGAACACCAACCTTCAGATGATATTGGGTCAACCTCTGGTTCATCAGCTCCAGTAGCTGTTACTCTGGACCTAAAACCTGGGACAGCTGAATCCAGTTCAACTGCTCAACCAGATCATGTATTTGTAGATCTTTCTGAGGAAGATGAAGTGCAGATTGCAGTAGATGAGACAGCAGCTGCTTTTCAGGATGGCATTGGTAGGCCTGATGAAAAAATTGATGATGATGATGTATTGCCACATGCAAGGACACAAGAACCCATTGATTATAAGAAGACACCATTCATGAGCCACTTTCTAAAGTTACAGGCTTAATCTAGTCAGCGTATAAACAAACTCCCCACACTCTACTGAAATCACTCATTTTGGTTTCCACGGGAGGCTTTGTGGTTTTGCTTGAAAAAAGCAAATCTTACACCACAGGACTGTTATGATTTAGATTTTTTTCTTTGGGATCCTGAATGTCTACTTCCAGATGGGATCCAGTGCCCAAACAGGAACTGCACAGCAAAACTCTGGCGACATGGAAACATACCCTATCCACGTTGAGTAGTTGATGTCTCACACACATTTTGGATTATTGGATATCACTACTTGTGTCCAACCACTTCAGGGTGCCTTAAAATCTAACAAGTTAGATAGTCCAAAGTGTAACAATCCAGTATCTAATAAGATGTAAATCCTATGGAAATCCAAGGCCATGGATTCCAGGCCTAACCATGGATTCCAGGGCTCAACATTCCAGTCTACCAGGAAAAGTAATTAGTTAGATAGTCCAAAGTGTAACAATCCAGTAACTAATATGATCAAAATCCACAGGAAATCCAGGGGCCCCGCCTGGAATCCATACACCCCACCTGGATTCCATGCATGTCGCATGGAATCCATGCACTAGTAAAAATAGTAGTGTATGGATTCCAGGCATGTTGCATGGAATCCATGCACTGGTAAAAATAGTAGTGTATGGATTCCAGGCATGTTGCATGGATTCCATGCACTAGTAAAAATAGTAGTGTATGGATTCCAGGCATGTTGCATGGAATCCATGCACTAGTAAAAATAGTAGTGTATGGATTCCAGGCATGTCGCATGGATTCCATGCACTAGTAAATATAGTAGTGTATGGATTCCATGTACAAGTAAATATAGTAGTGCATGCGAAGTATAGTAATAGTCACGTGACACTGTCACACAGTACAAATTGAAATTTGTGAAATAGCGATTGATAGTTACAGTGATGACTTTCTCATCTACACCCAGCAACCTACCTCTGCTGATCCCATCAGCCTGCATGTGACACTGTCACACAAACTACAAATTACACTTTTGATTGCAATGAGGATGAATTCCAGAAGGAGAGTTACAGTTAAGGTATACTGTATATGTAGTGTGACAGTGTCACATGTGTCACAAGAACATTCAGGCATGAGGTGCCATAATCAGTTAAGGGATACCATATATGTAGTGTGACAGTGTCACATGTGTTACATAACCTTATTCGGACATGAGGTGCCATAATCAGTGGGAGGTGGAAAAACAATCCCTAAATATTTTCATGATTTTTTATCATTTTTCCGAGATTTATCAAGCTCCATTCCCGTTATTTGGCAGGAAAATATGCACCCAAAAGTGCTTGTGGGCGGGATAACAATGCCCAAATATTTTCACTATTTTTCACGATTTTTCCAGAATTTATCAAGCTCAATTCCCAATGTTCTGTGGTAAAATGAGCACCCATATGTGCCCATATGCACCGGGGGGGAACAATAATGCCGAAATATTTTGATAATCTTTGATGATTTTTGAAGGATTTATCAAGCCTGATTCCCGACATTTTTTGGATAAATAAGTGCCCACAAGCACCGGGAGGGTGGGCGTAAGGTCATACTAGTAAGGAAGCTAATGGTTGTACTGGTACCAATAAGTCGTACTAGTAACTAACCTAATGGTGGTACTAGTACTGATAACTCGGACTAGTAACTAATCTAATGGTGGTACTAATACCAAGAACTCGGACTAGTAACTAATCTAATGGTTGTACTAGTACTAATAACTCGGACTAGTAACTAATCTAATGGTTGAACTAGTACTAATAAGTCATACTAGTAACTAACCTAATGGTTGTACTAGTACTAATAACTCGGACTAGTAACTAATCTAATGGTTGTACTAGTACTAATAACTCAGACTAGTAACTAATCTAATGGTTGAACTAGTACTAATAAGTTGTACTAGTAACAAATCTAATGCTTATAATGGTACTAATAACTCGGACTAGTAACTAACCTAACTGGTGGTACTAGTACAAATAACTCGGACTAGTAACTAATCTAATGGTTGTACTAGTACCAATAAGTCATACTAGTAACTAACCTAATGGTTGTACTAGTACTAATAACTCGGACTGTAACTAATCTAATGGTTGACGAGTACTAATAAGTCGTACTATAACGAATCTAATGCTTATAATAGTACTAATAACTTGAACTAGTAACTAACCTAATGGTGGTACTAGTACTGATAACTCAGACTAGTAACTAATCTAATGGTCGAACTAGTACTAATGCGACATGCATGGAATCCATACACTACTATATTTACTAGTGCATGGAATCCATGCAACATGCCTGGAATCCATACGCAACTATTTTTACTGTGCATGGATTCCATGCGACATGCTGGATCCATACGCTACTATTTTTACTAGTGCATGGATTCCATGCGACATGCCTGGAATCCATACACTACTATTTTTTACTAGTGCATGGATTCCATGCAACATGCCTGGAATCCATACACTACTATTTTTACCAGTGCATGGATTCCATGCGACATGCCTGGAATCCATACACTACTATTTTTTACTAGTGCATGGATTCCATGCGACATGCCTGGAATCCATACACTACTATTTTTACTAGTGCATGGATTCCATGCAACATGCCTGGAATCCATACACTACTATTTTTACCAGTGCATGGATTCCATGCAACATGCCTGGAATCCATACACTACTATTTTTACCAGTGCATGGATTCCATGCAACATGCCTGGAATCCATACACTACTATTTTTCCTAGTGCATGGAATCCATGCGACATGCCTGGAATCCATACACTACTATTTTTACTAGTGCATGGATTCCATGCGACATGCCTGGAATCCATACACTACTATTTTTACTAGTGCATGGATTCCATGCGACATGCCTGGAATCCATACACTACTATTTTTACCAGTGCATGGATTCCATGCGACATGCCTGGAATCCATACACTACTATTTTTACTAGTGCATGGATTCCATGCAACATGCCTGGAATCCATACACTACTATTTTTACTAGTGCATGGATTCCAGGCATGTTGCATGGAATCCATACACTACTATTTTTACTAGTGCATGGATTCCATGCAACATGCCTGGAATCCATACGCTACTATTTTTACCAGTGCATGGATTCCATGCAACATGCCTGGAATCCATACACTACTATTTTTACCAGTGCATGGATTCCATGCAACATGCCTGGAATCCATACGCTACTATTTTTACCAGTGCATGGATTCCATGCAACATGCCTGGAATCCATACACTACTATTTTTACTAGTGCATGGATTCCATGCGACATGCCTGGAATCCATACACTACTATTTTTACTAGTGCATGGATTCCATGCGACATGCCTGGAATCCATACACTACTATTTTTACTAGTGCATGGATTCCATGCAACATGCCTGGAATCCATACACTACTATTTTTACTAGTGCATGGATTCCAGGCATGTTGCATGGAATCCATACACTACTATTTTTACTAGTGCATGGATTCCATGCAACATGCCTGGAATCCATACACTACTATTTTTACTAGTGCATGGATTCCATGCAACATGCCTGGAATCCATACACTACTATTTTTACTAGTGCATGGATTCCATGCAACATGCCTGGAATCCATACACTACTATTTTTACTAGTACATGGATTCCATGCAACATGCCTGGAATCCATACGCTACTATTTTTACTAGTGCATGGATTCCAGGCATGTTGCATGGAATCCATACACTACTATTTTTACTAGTGCATGGATTCCATGCAACATGCCTGGAATCCATACACTACTATTTACTAGGGCATGGAATCCATGCGACACGCATGGAATCCAGGCAGGGTGTATGGATTCCAGGGCCCTGGATTTCCTGTGGATTTTGATCATATTAGTTACTGGATTGTTACACTTTGGACTATCTAAGAAGATATAAATTGGGGCAGCCTGAAGTGGCAGTTCCTTGGCCATTCCTGGTGAGAATACATCCAGGAAGTCTTGGTACTGTGGAGGAATGTGTTTCTTTAACTCCTCCGTTTCCTGTTTGTTTCTTTCCTCCTCCTCTTCTCTTTTTCTCCTCTCAAACTCGTCCGCTGTCTGCTTGTCTTCCTGTTTGGGTATGTTGGACATAGGTGCCTTGTCCGCACATGGAGGTTCCTTTGCTGAACGTCTGATTTCTGAGGCGGAATTGATATCGGTAGGTTTGATATGCAGCATATACGCAGGCGTTCCGTCTCGCAATAATTGATTCATAGTGGCTGCCCCAATTAGACTAACAGGTTTCCCTTTGATGTTTGGGTCGGATGTTCGTGACAGTGGGTTTTGGCTCTTTTGCGAGAATTGACCTTCCGCATTGACCCTCTTGGCGTCCGCCTGTCTCTAGATGGGATTTTGCTGATTGACTCTGGTACTGGATGTATCGTTCTGGGGGAGGTTTGGAGTGCTGGTACTTCCACCTCCTTCGTTGCTTGCATGTGGGCCGGTTAGATGTCCATTCCTCCCATCAAGATTCCCATTCCCTAAATCTCTGTTCGAATGCTGATTCCGCCAATTCGATTTTCACAGATTTTACAGTTGCGGGTGAGTCGGGCGAGGATGGATTGGCTGTGTTTTTGGGTGGGTTTATGGAGTCTCCCACTTGTTATTCTACTTCCCCTTCTTTCTCCCATCCTCTCCCATGTCTCGACTCATCCTCTCTTTGCAGCCATTCATTAATATCCATGAGGAGGGCATCTCCTGAGCCCCGTCTTCCATCGGGATGTGTCCCTTCTTCAAGTCCCCCCTGCTCTTCGTCCTCCTCGTTCGCTGCCTCTAATTTTACAGTCCGTCAGCATTCCTTAGACCGTGTTGTCGTGTCCCTAGCATCCTCCTTCTCCCTTTCTTCCATCTCTATTTCCTCCTGGGTGGGGATTTCTAGTTCCCCACATAGTGCAGCTGATATGTGTGCATTTGTTAAGCGGAAGCCCAGGCTCAGGTCAGTCCAGTTGATATCTGGATTATGTTCCTGTAGCCAAGGCAGTCCCAGCACTATTGGTGCTGTTGGGTGTAGTCGAGTCACAAAGAACTCGACGGTATGGAGAGTCCCATCTGCAAAGCTCACAACATCCGTAAAAGTCAAGGTTATTGCTCCCGCTGAGGTTGGTTTTCCGTCAAATAGTTCCAGAGGGACTGGTGTTAGCAGTTTCTTAGTGTTTTGAGGGAAAGCCTTAGCGATGGACCAATCAACAAAAGGTTTTGTAGCACTGGAATCTATAAAGGAGTTATGGGACCTTGAGGATAGTCGAGCTGGTGTCACCCCTGTGTGCATTGCTCAACCTATGACGGGTGAACCGGGGCCCCGAGATTCCTCTATTTCCTTCCCGGAGCCCCCGCTCCATTTCCCGAGTCCGAGCACAAAGGAAGGACCTCCTTGTCTTCAACAAGCTTCCAGTCGTTCTGCGACTCGTCCCTATCCTCGACAGAGAACACCGCCTGCAATATGCCAGTTCCAGAAGTTGCTGATTTGGTGTTACCGTCTGGAGTGAACACTGCATGCATAATATCCTTATTTGGGTGAGTTGAATCACCCTCGTTGCCACCCTCCTTCGGTGGCAATTTAGATTCAGGATTTTTGCAGCTTGCCTGATAATGGCCTTGGCCCCCACATCGTTGGGAGAGGTTTTGCGCCCTCCGACGATTCATTTCCGCCCGCTCTTGCGGGGTCCAAGGTACTCTGGCTGCTCTGAGCAAAACTCCTGTGAAGTCTCCCCCATCCTGACACGCACAAACATGTTCTGGTGAGGAAGAGTGACCATGTCCATGGCCCGAGGTGTTGTTAACCTCTTCCAAGTGTGCTTGCAGGTGACCGTCGGGCAAGTTTCCTGGGTTTCCTTCCCAGGCGGCAGCTCCTCTTTGTCGATTTCTCCAATTCCGAGCTCGTGATGCTGTCGTTTGCGGTGTGGTTACAGGGTTTGCCTCAATGCACGCTACAGGCCGATACTGGGGTTGAACTGGAACAGCTTGAGCGTATGGGATTGCGGGCAAGGGTTGGTACGCAATCTGGGGTTCGACTCAAGTTGCTCCAGAGGAATGATGAGGAAGCCCTTCTCGGTATCCCCTTACCAATCCGTCGAGTTGCATCATCCTTCTTGTCCATCCGACATACGTATCGGGTGGGTTGGGTTGACTTGCAATGGAAAGAACTAACCACTCGTGTACTGCAGACAACAGGTTGTGGATCAGGGCATTGTTGTTGTACCCTGTTCGGAAAGCGTATTCTTCGAACCATATGATGAAATTGGCAAAGGATTTGTAGGGTTGTTGGGATATCCAGGAGAGTTTGGATTGTGCATCCAATTTTTTGCTTGGAAGACCAAATATCTCACCAAAGACCTGCACAAAGTCATCCCATACATGGAGAGCGGTATTCTGTACTCCACTCATAATCTCTCTGTCCAGGAGATTCTGATAGTGGATTGCAGCCGCCTCTCTAAGGAAGCTGACTGCATACGCCACCTTGGTCACGTCCTCTTCATGGATTGTGGGTTTTGCTGCGAATACTCGCAGGATCTGTGATATCCACGGGCAAAAGAGTTGATGGTCTTTTCCCGTGAAGTCATCCAGTTTCCTGACGTCAATTTTCGATTCCGCATTAATCCTGTCCTTCCGCTTGAAGTCTCCATTCTCCCTTCCAGGTGGTCCCTGTTCGCCTCTTTCACCCTGGGGTCCCGGGATTGCCATCCAATGTATTCCATCCCACCATTGAGGATAGCCTGTTGGGGGTGGAGGTGATCCAGGTGGTTCAGGTGGCGGGCCACCATAAGGTCCCCCTGGTGGTCCTCCCGCTCCCATCAGTCCGAGTTGTCCCCATGGTCTGTGTGGTGGTCCTGTCGGTGGTCCCGCAGGCGGCATTCCCCATCCGCCTGGGGGTCCTCCTGGCCCACCTGGGTTGGGAGGTCCTCCTCCCATATTAGCAATCTGCCCTTGTGCACCTGCATAGTTCCAGTTCCAATTTAACTGATTTGGAGCTTGAGTGAATGGTGCAGGAGGGGGAGCGGGAGGTCTGTACACGTATGGAACATTTGCTGGCCCTTGCGGATGAACAGTCGGGGGTGCTCCTTGGGTGTTAAGTGTGATGGTGGGTGGTGCAGGGTTTTGCGGGGATCAAGTGGGAAGCTGGAATGCGGTTTGTGTGGGAATTGAGTATGGCAGCCACTGGGTGCGGTTCTGATTTCCCCTTATCCCCCCCTCTTCTTGGTCCCTTCTTCCCATCATGCATGGATCTGAAAGGGCTCTTGGTAACCCACTTTCTACCTCCCCCCTTCGAGGTTCTCCTCCCGCAATCTCTCCCACTGCCTGTAGTGCCTGTCTAGAGCTATGGGGTGGGCTGTCTCGGATATGCCACGTTGCTTGTCTGGAGCTCCCCAATCATCCGAAAAACCTGAGGATCACTTGCAATCTGTCTCGGTTCCAGTGTTGGATTTTCCCTCCTTGTCTCTTCCGCAGCTTGTGGGGATCTTGGTGGGCAAGCTGTGTGATCCTCCCCCTCATTCGTATAGATACTGTCGCCATCTTCCTCATGTACTGTTTCGAGGGAAGCGGGTTTGAGTAACCCTGGGGATCCCAAGATGTCAGGATTCTCTTCTTGTGTTTGCAATACACTTTCACCCCATTCTCTCCACGTCGGTGGTGGTCGCAAGTACGGCATGGGGTTTCGTGGTCCTTCAGGCAGGAGAGTCAAAGGGTTACTGGAGGCAACATTGGGTGTAAGGGAGGGGTTCTGAGCAGTAGAGGTAGGAGCAGCCACCTGTTGTCCTTTGTCATTCACTGTAAGTAGTAGGTACTGTTGCTGATCATCATCCTCCTCTATTGCTTGTTTCAGCTTCTTAGCCTGTTCTAGCTCTTCCGGGGCAAGTGTCGCGCCGGGTTTCAACATGATTTCATCCAATTGCATTTGACGGGAGACGTGTCGCATTTTGGGTGTGCTCACATTGAATCTCCCATTTCCCGCCAGTGCCACACTGTAGATGGTTTGACCCCATCTATCTCCAAATGCAGACGTTCCCTTAGAGGAGTCATGGTACCCTCCAGATGGACATCAGCAGGGCGACATCTATTTGTTGTCCGTTCTTGTCGAGGTCGGACCACGGCGGCTGACCCCCCACCTTCAGGTATCCCTCCCATGTGTACCGTTGGATCCAGCGTCCTAGACGCCACTGGCGTGGCTCGTACTAAAGGATCAGTTTGAATTCCGTGCTGCCATTTGTAATGGGTGACTGGCGGGTGGGCAGTGTTGTTTCCCTCCCATCATGTGTGTGAGGCTTCCCAAGCAATTCGTGCAGCCTCTGATGAGATGCTTCTTCCCCCTTGGTCCCATTCCAAACCTGGTCTATTTCCATGGTAGGATGGAGTGAGGGGAAGTGGCCCCCTGTCAGCGTTAACCGTTTGGGAAGCTTTGTTGACGCACTGGGTAACTTCAGGATCCAAAAGCACATTGAAGAACCACCGCAGGTTGCAGTGATTTTCTGCGATGGAGAGGAAACTGGACACCGTGGGGTGACCCGCTTGTACTGGTATGGGTCATTGACATATCTCGAGAAACATTTCTCGTAACTCTGAAGGGGTCAAACTCCCTTCCGCCGGTAATCCCATCTCCCGCAGGAAGTAGTGGGAAATGTGAGCTAGGTCAGCCCAGGTGCAATGATTTGCCACCAGAAGATCCTGCAGACGGAATGTGGTCTCGGAGGATGGTCAAAGACCAATCATTTCTCCCAACCAATCCATTTCTATCAAAGATAAGGAGGGTTGTCTTGCCCTCGAGATGAAGTCCCCCATGGTACTACTTCTCCTCCATTGGGAGCTAGTTTCCGATTGTGGAGCTTCCAAATTTTGATGTTCTTTGTTAGGGGCTCCCTGCAGAGTATAACAAAGCTCCTGTGGGGGTGCTTGTTGGGCATGTCTCCCTCTCAAAGATGGTGAGATGTCTGTCGGGCGGTGCACTCCCACTACCATTGATGTTGTGCAAAACTGTCTTCAACCCTGAGTAGTATCAGGGGAGATTCCTGATGATCCTGGCAGTGCGGGTAGCCCCAGGTGGAACGCTGATGATGAGTTAGCTTTGTGCTAGGTATAAAAACCGACCAAACAACAATCACCCCAATCAGATATAATCCAAAAGGTTTAATTTAATGCGAGGAAGGAGGTTGTCAAAGGTTCCCTCGACTACTAATTGATTCGAAGAGAAAAGCACTTGACAGCAGCACAGACAGTGCAAGATGAACAAGGTTTGTATTTGGAGGGAGGTTTTGAAAAGCCAACTAACGTACAACGACGCGCTGAACTAATCGAGGGGGAAAAGCAAACACCAAAGCATGGGTCAAGTGCGCCGGCTCAACAAACGACTTTGCGTATCCGCATGAACACCAAGGCATGGGTCAAGTACGCCAACTCAACAAACGACTTCGCGTATCCGAGGTGAAATACCAAAGCACGGGTCAAGTGCGCCGACTCAACAAACAATTTTGTGTATCTCGGGAGCCTTTACGTCGCTGCGCAATGATACTCCAACTCTCAGGTATTCCTGCGAGTTACCTAACAAGCTTATACAACCACCGCGCAAGTCACTCGAGTAGGCGTTTTTAACACACTCAGTGAAGAGCGGGCAAGAGGTAGAATCTGTTGGTAAAGCTAGGTAACACTCCGAGGAGCTTCCTCCCTAAAACTAGACCAAGCCGACACTTGGGTCCGAGACCTTTCCTAATCAACAATGGGCTTGTCGAGGTGTGCACGTTAGGCTCCACCTGTGGTCCTAAGACTGATGTGACCTCTCTTCGAGATGCCAACCAGGAATGCTCAACTTAATAGTCGGGAAGTAGAATGAATTGCCTCAGTATTATTGAGGTTACAAGAAGGCCACCTGTCTCAAAGGTTGTAGAGGATGATGCAGACGCGTCTGAGCGTGTATGAATCACTACAGGTCCTAAGATAGAACTGCATTTCAGGTATCAAGTCTAACTTGTCATTCCGAGATGGAATAGCTACCCTTATATACTGAGCGAGATATAATAAAATAGGAAAATGAGAGAAACTGAGCAAGATAGGATGAAACAGAGTAAGTAAAATAGAAAAAGATAAATAATGTCCATATATGCGTGTATGCTATGGTTTTGCCTCGACATTTTCCTGCCTCGTTCGTTTGTCTTCCTCGATTGGGTCGACTTTGGGATTTTTGGTCCAAATTGGCTCGAGTCATTTTGCCTTTTTACAAGACTCGCCAGTTCCTTTAGCAAAACAGCCCTCGGGAGTATTTCTATGTTTTTCCTTGCCAATGGGAGACTAGTTATTATTTCTAGTCCCGCGCGGTCTTGAGTCTAGATGCATGGTAGCATATGGATCTCGGTAAAAACGCTGAGGCTCGGATAGAAACACTCCTTGGTCCTTTCCTGCTCCAGAAGTAGCTACAGCAAGTGGGTCATGTGGCCCTGTTGGAATGCCGCGGCTTTCTGCCTAGGTGCTTCCCAGCGAGTGTCAACTTTGAGGGCACTCATTAGGGTGCTTCCTCATCTCGGTCCACCTTGCTTGTTTAATATACTTGAGTGTCGTGTAGACTCCTCGGTGAGCTGATCGCGGAAGCAATGCCTTGTTAAGACTTCGATCCCTTGGGTATATCCTTCGATGACCTAGCCTAGTATAGCTGGTATGTGGGCTCATTATCTGCCTTGGTCAGCAACTTGTTATCCAACAAGCTTGCCTCGCTACACCATACCGCGCATCTTTGCACGTACCGTTACTCTGCAACCTCTTGAGTAGAATAGGTCCTCGGTAGATTTTAACTATCAGCTCGGGCTCACTATAGTTCTCTTATTGACCATGTTTTGTTACTAACAGAATCTAGGATTATTGGTTCTGCGCAGTTCTAGCCTTAGCCAAAAAATTGGCGTATCACTGTGTGGGCGGTTGCAGGGTCTGACTGTATTGACCCTGTGCAACTGTCTGGATTGGCAGGTATTGCCAATCAGGAGGTGCATAGGCTACCACGGCTGTTGGAGGGGTAACCTCAGCGGCTAACGATCCAAATACCCTGTTGGTGTTGGATCCTTGGGATCCAGCAGAAAGGCATTGTCCCTGTTCTCCCCATTGGTAATTCCCAAAGTCGGGAGCTTCTCGTTGTTGTTGTGTGTCACCCTCCTGCTGTCCAGTGGATGAGGAAGGTGGTACCATGAACATCCCCGACATATTCGATGACGGTTTGGTCTTGATATTGTGTAAGACCGGGGTCGACGGTCTTAGGGAAAGGTACTGAAAGTAGCTTTGAGGCCTTTAGTATGAAAGGCGGGCGAGATCCGCAATTGAATATGCATGCGGGTGGACTAGTCGAGGACTAGTAGTGAGAAGTGGGTGGATTTGGGAATGCCAAAGCTCCCAAATGTGAGTTCTGAGTCTAGTTACGTGAGATGACGTCAAATAGTCGACAGCGGCAAGTCTGATTGTCATATGAGCTTGCTGGTAGTCAAGTCGACGTGTAAGTCGAAAAGCGGGAGCCAGAGCAAGCGTGTATTGTGAAAATAGATGAATTGGCAAGAGTATAAGAAAATAGAGAGAGAAACAAGAGATACGGGAGTAAACAAGTTAATATCAAGACAAGGGGTCCTCTAAGAGAGGTTACCGGTTATATATGTGCGGGATGTTGGGTTGGTGCCTAGTAGGAGTGTACGGAAGCAGCTGGGATACGTCGTAGGCTTAGCAGGTGGTTATCAGGTCAGTAAGATAGGTTATACATATGATCGGAAGGGTTTGGGGATGAGGATAGCGAAATTGGTGGTACTGGGTATGACAATAGTACATTAGAACTACTAATAAGTTGTACCAGTACTTAGATAGAGATATAAGTACTATTCTCACTTATTGATACTTCTATAATACTCATTTAAGTAATAATACAAGTACTAGTCCAACTTATCAATACTTCTATAGTACCTACTGATAAGTCAGGCTAGTACATTAGAACTATCAATGTGTCAGACTGGTACTTATATATCTACTATAGAAGTATCAATAAGTCAGACTAGTACTTATATCTCTACTACAGTGGAACTACTAATACTATACCAGTATTGATATTTCTATAGTACTAATCTAAGTAATAATGATACAAGTACTAGTCCGACTTATCAATACTTCTATAGTACTACTGATAAGTTGGACTACTACTTGTATTAGTACATTGGAAGTATGTATGACTAGGACTAGTACTGAGATAAAGTAGTACTGTAGAAGTATCAATAAGTCAGACTAGTACTTGTGTACTAGTGCACAAGTACTAGTCTGACCTATTGATACTTCTATAGTAGATATATAAGTACCAGTCTGACACATTGATAGTTCTAATGTACTAGCCTGACTTATCAGTAGGTACTATAGAAGTATTGATAAGTTGGACTAGTACTTGTATTATTACTTAAATGAGTATTATAGAAGTATCAATACTAGTATAGTATTAGTAGTTCCACTGTAGTAGAGATATAAGTGCTAACCTGATTTATTGATACTTCTATAGT
This sequence comes from Gymnopus androsaceus JB14, assembly GCA_009733575.1. NCBI lineage: Eukaryota > Fungi > Basidiomycota > Agaricomycetes > Agaricales > Omphalotaceae > Gymnopus > Gymnopus androsaceus. The sequence goes on along the minus strand of ML769561.1, from coordinate 67,108 downwards.
AGACATATAAGTACTAGTCTGACACATTAATAGTTCTAATGTACTAATACAAGTACTAGTCTGACTTATCAGTAGGTACTATAGAAGTATTGATAAGTCTGACTAGTACTTGTATTAGTACTTAGATCAGTACAATAGAAGTATCAATAAGTCAGAATAGTACTTATATCTCTATCTAAGTACTGGTACAACTTATTAGTAGTTCTAATATACTAATACAAGTACTAGTCTGACTTATTGATACTTCTACAGTACTAATCTCAGTACTAGTCCGAGTCATACATACTTCTAATGTACTAATAAGTACAAGTACTAGGCCCACTTATAAAGGGGGCCGAAATGTTATGGGGGCCCTTGCTGCCCTTATGGAATCCATATTGTATAATGATTTGTAGTATATGGATTCCATACTGTAGTACATGGATTCCATGTCGTAGTATATGGATTCCATAATGTAGTATATGGATTCCATAATGTAGTGTATGGATTCCATAATGTAGAATATGGAATCCATAATGTAGTGTATGGATTCCATAATGTAGTGTATGGATTCCATAATGTAGTATATGGATTCCATAATGTAGTATATGGATTCCATGTTGTAGTGTATGGATTCCATACTGTGTAATAATTTGTAGAATATAGATTCTCTTCATTGTAATACTTTCCATACACTGGATGCAACACTGCTTCCTAAATATTTTCAATATTTGTTATGATTTTTTCAGTAATTATAGGATCAGATGACCAAGTTTATTTTTTTTATCACATATGTCACACATGTCACACCCTTTCCCTTATGACTGTCTGTACTTTTCATGATTTTACAGGTGTTATGGAATCAGATGACCAACTTTATTTTTTTCTCACACATGCTACCCTACAACCATCAAACATAGTCCTACGTATGTATACATAGGTCCTTGGAATCCACTGTCAAGCTACACAATAGTGGCACTGGAATCCATTGGTAAGGACAGCCTCCTTCCCAGGCATTGGGACTTGCATCATTGCTTTCGTAAGAAAGCTTAATCAAATTCGTTTCGATTTGCTCGTCCCAACGCCTGGCACATTTCGGTGCATGTCATGTTTGGCAATAGCTATGTCGCCGCCGATCCCGTAGATAATGTAGTAGCGCTGGCCGGTGGGCCTTTAATAATTTTTTTGAAGTGTTGTTGCGTGCGTATCTTCACCATACAATCAGCTCAGGATCAAGGGTCAAAAGGACAACTTCTGAAGATAATGCTTTTTTAACACAATACAAAAGGTCAAAAGAGAGGTCTGGTTTTCCAGGAAAACAGGCATTGACAGATGGCCCAAGCATCGCTGTGTAACTCTTGCGCTCGCGAGATTGACAAGGCACCATGTGTGCAAGAGAGGAATACTAATTGCTGAATATACAGCAGAAGCGAGATTTCATTGTAGGCAAAGCAGCCAGCAACATTAGGAACAAAGGCCCACTGGCCAGCGCTACTACATTATCTACGGGATCGGCGGCGACATAGCTATTGCCAAACATGACACGCACCGAAATGTGCCAGGCGTTGGGATGAGCAAATCGAAATGAATTTGATTAAACTTTCTTACGAAAGCAATGACGCAAGTTCCAACGCCTGGGAAGGAGGCTGTGGTAAGGAGTGCCAGAGGTCCTGGCCCCATGGAATCCATGTTGAGCCCTGGAATCCATGGCCTTGGATTTCCATAGGATTTACATCTTATTAGATACTGGATTGTTACACTTTGGACTATCTAACTTGTTAGATTTTAAGGCAGCCTGGAATGGTCCAACATGCAGAAATAGCAGCTCAGATCCTCGGCCCCAGTCAACATTTCAAAGCTGGGATGAGCACATCATTAATCAGCTTCCAAAACCATTAGCAGCTGAATTTCCTGCCCATCTTACACAGCGGAGTGCAATATCCAAAAAACATTCCAATTTATGTGTTCTTGCTTCCAGAATGGCATGGGAGCAAAACAATTCTCAAATTCTTTACTCATTCAGCATCTGGAGGGGTATAATGAGCTACAACTAGCATACCTTCAAACAGTTGCTACTAGACCAGCCAGAAACACAGTGACTGGTGAACCATTGCCCATTTTCTCCCTTCCATGACTGTTCACAAGATGGATTTCATGGCTGCATCCCTAGTTCTCAATGGCTCCATGATATATTTGACTCTTTCATTGAGAATCATACAGCAGCCTTCAATCAGCACATGGCAATGCTCACTGGCAATGTGTGTGCTATTCATCACAGCTTCAAAGTATGCTTATTATCACACTCACCTTATATATATGAATTGATTTTTTTCTTAGCTTGAAAAACACATTGCTAAAGTCAATGGTGTCCCTGTGTTTACTGCACTTTTGACAGTCACAAATGAGAAGGGAGAGATCCGTATCTGCAATCTGGTTGCAACAAAGTCACATTCTCAATTTGAACTCGCCTTTCAGTGGATTTGGGACTAACATGACCAACCTAGTCTGTTCTACACAGATAATATGTCTGGCAAAGCCTTCCTTGAACATTCTTTCCCATCACTCACTGCAGATGTTGTTCCAGTTGAAAAATATGCTCATCTTATCTACTCAAAATCCCTGATACAGTAAATATCTGTCAGGCCTTGGCTCATTCCAGACACTCCCTGTGCTTGTTAACCGCCTGCTGATGTTTCCCACACTCTGTAACTGTCCACGGATACCTCCCACACTCATTACCTAAAATGCGGGTGCTTCCCATGCTTATTTACCATTTATTTTGCCTGCTGGGCACTTTCTACATGTGATTACCAGTTATCCTGCCTTCCGGGTGCCTCCTGCACTTGATAACCATCCATCAGGCCCTCCCAACGACTTACACAGCCACCTACAGTATATAAGTAGACACCCTGAGTCCATGTACCCTAGTCTGTTATTACCATTGTTACCGAATCAATCCCGTTTTGCCTCTGTCTCTCTGTTTTGTCCGTTCCAACCCCTTGTGCCTTCCGAGCTCCGTTCAAAGGCTAACTGTCATCTGCATTGACTGCGAGGCTCCGTCCGTAGATCCCAAATCTACATCTGGAGCTCACTGTCTTCTATCTCTGTTTACGGCTTCACAACCAAAGCTCCCTGGGAGCTTCCTATTTGGGTTTTGCTACCTCTAGAACCTCTGGCACCGTCCGCTTTGACCCTATTCCATCCACTCCCATGTTATTTCTGTCCGCTCTCACCCTATTCTGTCCGCTTCCACCCTATTTCCATCCGCATTTGCTGTACTCCACCCACATCCATATTTTGGGTTTTACAACCTTTAGGACCTTTGGTGCCATCCGCTTTCACCCTATTCCATCCACTCCCACACTATTTCCATCCGCATTTTCTGTATTCCACCCACATTATCCATATTTAGACATATTATACCCTTTTGGACCACCCCTTCATCCATATTCCATCTGCTTTCACTCACTTCTGGTTGTTGGACCACAATACCACCCACTTCCTCCTGATTACGTCATCGGGTGACCCGTACACTGTTCTTTGCACCTCCGAGACTTGTACTGTTCCATACAACACTCATACTACTGTCCAGACCCACCTTACGGCACAATTACCCCGAATGAACACATTTGGTCTCCACTTACATCTAAGTGTGAGACATTTAGGATAAATCAGTTCGAGATCTGTTTTGTGCACTGGGTCTCACAATATCTCTGTCCGGAATAGTATTGAGACAATTGATACTGCAATGTGTACTATCCTGATTTTTCTCCCTGATGATGATAGTATGGAGACAATTGTTGGTTTTGATGCAGAATGGATTTGATGCAGAATGGAATGTTGAGATACTGTACCATTTTGACCAAAAGTTCATGGTATGTGATGCATGACCTCTACTGTTCAGAAAATTCAGTGTTCAGAGAGTGCAGTGACCTGTGACCAATCTGTGAACTGTTCACTGGCATTGAATCCACCTGTGCTTCTGGTTCATGATCTGGTGGATATCTTGTTTTGGAGCCAGAAATGGCTTGTTTGTAAGTAAATCAAGGCTAATTTGAGTGTTTCTAAGTATTTTTTTTTGTTTCAGTTGTCACAGCGTTTACAACCCAAAATGACCAGTGACACCCTCCCGTGAACTGTTCATTTTGAGCCAAAGTGACGCGTGACTGAACTTTTGGTCAAAACGGTACAGTATCTGAACAAGGCTATATCTGTTGGAATTTACAGAAAATCTATTTTAGCCCACATTACAACATACTTATGAATTTATGATATCACAGGAGATATTTGCGCATATACTCACAGTATGCATGCATATACTCACAGTAGCCACTTAACCATATGCATAGTAGCCACTCATACTCACATAGTACCCACTTTCCTGTTATATGCACTATGACATAGTCATTCTTACAGGTATAAATACAGTATGTAGTTACTCATGTACCTTACCCGTTTGCCTCAGGGCCCAGTCGAGGCCAAACGGCTACACAATCATTATAACTCCATTTCTTATTTCTAACAATATCACTGGGAGAGGCCAAACTGCAATTATTCAAATTGCACATCAGCAAAATGTATATATCCTTCAGGTATGTATATTAAAATATCAATAGCTATCAACTCTGCTAATAAACAAATTCCCCCAGATTGGTGAAATGCTAGCCAGATGTTCTCTTCCTCCTGTTTTAAATGAGTTGCTTCAGAATCCACAGATAATAAAAGTGGGATGTCATGTATAAGCTGATCTCAAGTACATTGAGCAGTCATTGCATTCTGCATGTCATTTTTCTGGGTCCCTTGATCTTGCACGATATTCCAAAGATAGACAGGCTATAAAAAGTGCACATTGTGGACTATCAGATCTTGTTGCTACTGTTCTGGGGCAAACAGCTTCAGAAGAATGTTTCTAAACAGGTTGGTTCTTCCTAGGACAACCATGCTCTTTCTCCTGAGCAAATCCAATATGCTGCACTTGATGCTTATGCATCTCTAATGGTGTATCAAAAACTTTCAACAATCTCCTTACCAGCACCACTGACAGGAAATGAACCACACAGCACACCAAATCATTCTTCTGAATGATAATTTTGCCACAGTCATTGCCCAAGGGATGATAGCTCAAGAACAGACTTCCATTGGTGGAATCAAAATTACACCTGTCACCTACTTGGATTGCAGTTGTCATTCATAAAGTTGAGATTCCTGGTGCAATTGTATCCAATGGCACTTCAAATAAGCAATCCCTTGAGCAATATGGCAATGTTCCATTCACTCTTATCTGTCTCAGAAGCCGGATCCCGGTATCTGTAGCACCAGCACCTGTTGAATTCCTCTCTCCTCCACATACAACAGAGCCACAGACCACAGATTTGACTGCAGATCCTGATACTTCTTCAGTAACTTCAGATGCAGAAACTCCTGCTGTTGGGCTTCTATTACTGAATGCTACCTGACGTGGGCATCTAATTTCATTGCCAGACAGCTACCAGAAGGATAGTCAGCATGAAATTGATACAGCAAGCCAGAAGGAAGGGACTGCTATGCTTCAATCACTAGAATCTATTCTTAAGCTCCCATATCCTATCCGAAGTCGTGTTTTGAAAGATATATTTCATGTCTTTGATATGTTCTACATTCCAGCTGGACATGGACTACTATTTGACTATGCAGTTGCACTACGAGATGCAATCTTTAAACCAGATCCTTCTGACAAAGCTCGTATCATGTCATGGGCTGCTCAGCAGAATCCTCCACTCACTTGGAATGACCTTCTGCATTCTCACTCCTATTGGCTTTGGCGCTGGTGTAAATGATATGTTCCACCCCCAGAATTACTCTATCCACTTGTCTCAGAATTACTGTATCGTTTCAAAAACAAGTTCAGCTGATGTTACGCATTACGGCTTGGACACATTCAGTTCAGAGTTCAGCTGCCGTTAGGCAGCGTGACACATTGAAATTCAGTTCAAATATAGTGGCCGGCGTAGCCGGCCGCAAAAGTTGGGCGTATAAGCACTGAAAAATCATAGTTCAAAGGCCAATGTTACCCATTACAAAGATAAAAATCACCCCAGTTCAGTACCCCGCGTTATGTGTTACTGAATTTAAATTCAAAACAATACAGTATTCCAGGCCTATGGCCCACTCAAAGATGCAAAAACAGGGCTCCACTGTTTACATCAGCAAGTTGGCAAATGTATAGAAAGTATGGTACCATACTGTCTATACATCTTCCATACACGTATGGGGAATCGGAGGGTGCATAAACTCCATACACCCCATACCAAGTTTCTATACCTCGCATGTATAGTTCCTATACATATTCTATACATGAATTTATAACATCCATACATGGCCATCATTGTCATCACCGTACTAGTAGCTCGAGAATCACACCAAAAATCGTTAGAACAGAATGATTTTGCATAAAAACCACAGGTTGACTAAAGGGTAAACTAACTAACTAGATCCGAGTCTAACCAACACTGTTGAAAACTACAAAACCCACGTAGTCGAAGCAGTAGTATCCAACCTACAATAAAAGTAGCGCAGGTCAGTACAGCGAAAGGAAGGAGCACGAATGACACACAATTACTCCGACATAACAAGTTTGTCTTCCTGTTCCACCATCCTGGCATCAGCTACTGGATCCGACACTGGCTGCCGCTTCTCAAACTTGCGCACGTTGATGAATTGCTCTGTCGCCTCGAAAATTGTCATCCACTTTGAGTCATTGACACTTTTGACGAGGTTGTAGTATGATCCGACGTGTTCTGCCCAAGGGTCCTCTCTAAACCCATCTTTGTTGTTGTTCGAGACTCGGCCCTTTCCCTCCTTCTTACGTTCAGCTTGCTGGGTCTTGCGAGCTTCATCAATTGAGTTGTAGCCAGGTTCGAAAGCGCGGAGGGCCCGGAGATACTGTAGAAGAAGAAATTAGTCAACGAAAAACTAATTAGGATTGGAATAAAACTGTACGGCGGCAGCGCTGAGAGCTAATGCTCCCGCAGGGAACCCATATGGTGATTTGACCTTGAATGACCTTGCGAGCTCGCAGTGCTGGGCAAACGTCTCGAGGATCCCAGGTCCTCGCAGAGTACCTGTGCTGTCTGCTCACTAGTTAGAAAAAAAAGTTTTAGCGTACTAGTTAAACAAAAGAGATTGGAGGTAACGCACCGAGAATCCTGGGTTACTATATGCCCAGTAGTCTTCCTCAAGCTGAGCAGCAATGTAAGCTGCTCGCTCTTCCAAGTCATCCTCCAGCTCATCGATCTTACGCCCAATGATCTTCAAAGCCTTCTTGCCTAATTCGCTTCGATATGTCCGGATTTGGGTATGACACTTGAATATTAAAAAATTAGCAGTGAAAAGGATAGTATACCATTGACTCACAAAGCCAGCAATAGCAGGATCGTCCTTGCAATCGCTCTGCAGAGGAAAAACGTCGGTCCAAGTAGTTCAGATTAAAGCCTTCAATTCAAGATTATTGCTCATTCCAAACTGAAGCTCCTGAGCGCCAACAAAGTCAAGGATAGTGGGCATAAATTCGACGTCCCATTTGCGGTGGTCAGCAGTCGTGGAGATAGGAAGGTTGGTCTTGTTAAAAGTCAAATGTTTCCCATGTCGCTCTTTGGCGTCAATCACGTTAACGTTAGCGGGAACGAGGCGCACTTGAGTCTCTACAAGCTACAGCCATCATCAACACAGGTCCAACATCAAGGTATGGCACTCACCTTTTGGCTGGCAATGGTAGAGGCTTTCGCTCCTGTCTGCTTCGCTTCACGAGCTGTGTTCACCGACTCGGCGGTTTCTTCATGGTCGAATTTGCCCATGTGATCTGCATCACTGTACTCACCTCGTGCATGACGATCTTGCTGTGCACGCTCAAGACGTGCAATGAGCGGATCGTTTGAAGTGTTAGCCAGTGTAGGAGCTCCTGCCTTTTTCAAGGCAATCTTGAAGTCAGCACAGAGGCCACCAAGATCAGGTCCCTTTGCTCGTTTATTAACTCTGTAAGTTGTATTCTCGTTAGCTCGTAAATCAGAATCGACTAGCACTCACATGTTTGTTTCGGTACTAGCACTTGCTCGTTTCTTACTATTGGCAACGGCTGGAACAACATTAGTCGTAGTTGGGGGCTTCTCTGTGCGTGCAGCGGCGACTGCCGCGCGAACAGCCGTTTTTTGAATCTGGTATCAGGTTGTGAGTATTATGCTCAAAAAAAATGAACTCGCTTACTTTTTTTGTCTCGGCAGTAGCTCGCTTCTTCTTGTTTTTGGTCTTCAGAGCCTTGCCTGCTCTGCGAGAGCGTTTCCACTCCTCAAATGCTGCTTCATAATCCGAGTCGGACTCGGAGTCAGAGGCCACATTCCGATAACTGGATCCATCAGATTCTACGGCAGGGGTTTCGAAGGCAGCTTCAGATGACTGATCATCTTCAGCATCAACGTCCATGCCCATGACTGAGATGTAGTCGGATTCGGAAGTGTCAGCGCCTCCATGAAGATCAGGGACAGAGGTGAAATCCATGAGATCATCCTCTTCCTCTATTCCTAGCAGATCCAAATCCTCGGGAGCTGCAATTTCGTTTGCAGCCCCATCTTCAGTACCTAGGTATCTCAATGGTCAGTGACATTATTGAAGAAGGCAAAAAAAAACTTGCTCACTTCCTTCCGCTTCAGGGGCTTTCAGTATCGCGGACTCTTGATCGTAACCTTGAGCTATTAATGTAAGGATTTCTGTCGTTTGAATGGAAAATCAACTGACCAACACTAGTACAGGGTTTACGTTTAGGCTTTGGACCCTTTGGTGCTCGTTGTGGTGGTGGAGGCAATGGTTCGGGCTCAGGGCTCATTGTAAGACCAGTGGACTTTCTCTGCTCCGGCGGAGGTTTGGGGGCTTTTGGTGCTGAAAGAGGTAGTTTTTTTTTAAGATCGAGATCTGGACGCAATGACTGACGTTTGACTTTTTCCAAGGATCGTTCATCCTCGACTCGAGCAATGTCATGCGTGGCATGAAGTGCCTTGCCTTTCTGCTCCGATTCAGCAGCATCCTTGGCAGCCTGAGCTTTCGAAGCTTTTTCGTCTCTGGCGGTTTTTCGTTCCTTGAGTGTGCGAGGTAAAAGACTTGGGTCAAGAATGACTCTCTTTCCGCGAGTAGTCATTTGGGACATTTTTTTGTAGATCGTTGTAGGAAAATGCAAGAGGTTTTTGGGAGGCTGTGATGCAAACTGGACAGTTTGAAAAAAAATTCGTAAGCCAAAGTTCGCCAAAGTTCAACTCGGATTGGATTTTTTCCTCCAGTCCAGCAAGCACAAGCGCTGGCTTCTATCTACGACTTATGCCTCGTCAAATTCCATGTCCGTATCAGCAATGTACTCGGACATTCACGCTACAAGGTCATCTTACCAAATATATCAAGTCAGGAGTACATCGAAATGGAGTTCTTCGAACTTCTACAGATCATGGGCCATCACAGGCCTCTAGTCGTTCACCATCCCCATCTTTGGGCAATAATTTCGATGATCCACCATCACCGCCAAGTTATCGATCCAGTCCTCCACCATCACCGCCAAGTCCAAGTCCTCCTATGGACGGATTTAATTTTCATCCATTCTTGACAGGTAAGGAATATGTTATTGAGACCGCAAAAGCTCAAATTTATTTTACAGGAGAGAAATGTGACAAGGATGGCAATGCTCTGCCTCCTGGTGCTCCGTCAGAACCTCTTCCTGAAGTGGAAAACCCATGGGCTCCATTTCAAGATGAGGTAGCCTTTAGACTCGCAGATTTAGTGTTCAAAAAAGTTGAAATGTCTCAGCCAAACATTGACGAACTACTTGATCTCTGGTGTCTAGATGTGCAGCGGCATTTCGGTGGTGATTCGGGGCCCTTTGGGACTCATGGTGACCTCTTGGAAACGATTGACAGCATTCAAGATGGAAGCGCACCTTGGCAGTGTTTCCAGACAGAGATCGAGAAAAACCTTCCGGCCAATGCTCCTGAATGGCAGAAAACATCTTATCAGGTTTGGTATTGCGATCCCGACACTGTCATTGCGAATATGCTCTCCAATCCCGACTTTGCGAAAGATTTCGATGCAGCACCCTATGTTCACATTGGAAAGGATGGAGAGCGCCATTGGAGTGATTTTATGTCAGGAAACTATAGTTTTAGGCATGCGGTATGAGAACAAAGTTGGTTCCTTGGATGCGATCTGATTATTTTTTTTAGACTCAGATTTACGAAGATCCAGAGACAGGAGGTGAAAACGTCACTGGTGCGATGTATTGTCCGATCATCCTTGGTGCCGATAAGACCACTGTCTCTGTTGCGACGGGTCATGTCGAGTACCACCCACTTTATCTCTCAATTGGTAACCTCCACAATTCGGCACATCGAGGTCATAGGAATGGTGTTATTCCTATCGGGTTTCTCGCAATTCCTAAGGGTATGTGTGCTTGCTTGTATTACACCTTTAATGTTACTAAACTCTCCTTGCTATCAGCGGATCGAAAGTACAACAACGACAACAATTTTCGCATCTTCAAGAAACGGCTTTACCATTCATCACTTGTTTCAATTCTCAGTTCGCTCCGGCCTGCAATGTCCACGCCAGTTGTTCGCCGATGCCCCGATGGATACTTTCGGCGTATCATATATGATCTCGCAGCATTCATTGCAGATTATCCTGAGCAGGTTATGTTGGCAGGTATTGTACAGGGCTGGTGCTGCCGGTATGTATGATGTTTGATTATATTGTGTGAATACCGTTCTGATTATGTTTTTGCTTCTAGATGTACTGCTCATTTTTCTGGCCTTGATGGCACTGGAGAGCCTCGCACTCAAGAATGGGTAAATACCCTTTTCAATCACTATCAGGGTGAACCTGGTGTGCTTTGGGACAACTACGGCATTGACGATGATGTACTTGTGAGTTCTCCGATATTAGTTGGTATATCCGGATACTCATAGAAGTTTTAGCCATTTACGCACTACTTTCCGAGAGCCGACATTCATGAGATGTTAACAGCGGACCTGTTACACCAAGTCATTAAAGGTTGCTTCAAGGATATGATTGTCGAGTGGGTTGTCTCTTATCTTACTCTTGAACATGGAGAAGCACAGGCCAAGGAGATACTGGATGAGGTTGATCACCGGTGTGTTCTTCCTTCACACTACTTTTTTTTACCACCGTTTATCTGAATCAATAACCTAGTATATCTGTTGTCCCTTCTTTTCCCGGGCTTAGACGCTTTCCGCATGGCCGCCACTTCAAACAGTGGACTGGAGATGACTCCAAAGCCCTCATGAAAGTTCGTTCAAGCATTTTCTGTCTTTTAATGCATATTCTGACTAGACTATAGGTTTTTCTTCCTGCCATTTCGGAATATATTCCATATGAAATGTCCCGCTGCATTTCTTCTTTTTTGGATTTTTGCTCTCTTGTACAGCGGAACGACTTTACAACCGATACAATAGCAGAGATCCAAGCTGCTATTCATTCTTTTCATCACTACCGCAAGATTTTCATCTCCACTGGCGTTCGTGAACATTTCTCTATCCCTCGAATGCACTCAATCACCCATTACCCTGCCCTTATTCTCGATTTTGCTGCTCCTAATGGAGTTTGTTCATCCATCACCGAGTCCCGACATATCACAGCTGTCAAGAAACCGTGGCGTCGCTCAAACCGATATAACGCCCTCAGCCAGATGCTACTTACAAACCAGCATTTGGATAAACTGGCTGCACTGCGTGCCATGCTTGTTGAGCGTAAATTGATGCCTCCACTCAAAACCCCACCACCACCAGATCCTTTTGACACAGAGGTTGACGAAGAGGGTGCTGATGATGGAGAACGTCTTCTCGCCAAGGTTGACCTAGCCAAGAAACAAGGTACACTGCTTGTCTCTCACTGACTTCAACATTACTAATCACACTTGGGCAGCTTCCGGTTATCCTCGCTCACTGGAGCCTCTTGCAGCTCATGTCCAGCAGCCAGAGCTACCGGCCCTCACACGTCGATTCTTATACGAGCAGACTACAGGAATGAGCAGTGATGACGTGGACCTGGAAGATTGTCCGGAAATTTTTGGATCGACCAAGTTCAGTGTCTTCCACTCTGCAGTATCAAGGTTCTACGCCCCGAGTGATAATGCTGGTATTCGTGGTATGCACCGTGAGCAAATCCGCTGTACTCCATCATGGTATGGTCAGGAACGTCGTGATACAGTAGCGGTTGTCATTGATGATACGGTACCGGGTTTCCGAGGGATGAGCGCAGCTCGGGTTCACTTGTTTTTCTCTTTCAAGTACCAGGATAACGTGTATCCTTGTGCTCTTGTCCACTGGTTTGATACGTATGGCCGGAGTCAGGATCCAAACACAGGTTTATGGATTGTGCGACCTGCTTACCATGATTCCCGTCAGCGTTGCCGTCATCTTGCAGTCATTCATCTGGATACTTTACTTCGTGGGGTTCATCTGATACCCAACTATGGACCTTATCCTCTTAACCGTGCAGTAAAATTTTACCATTCTTTAGATGCGTTTTCCGCATATTATGTCAATAGGCTGGCTGATTATCATGCCAATGAAATACTATTCTGATTCTGCCTGAATGTACCTCTTGAGAATATAGTCTAGTAGAGCCGTCGGAGCGGAGGGTATCCAAACCGGGAATTTTGAATTGGATGAAACAGAGACTTTTTTCACGACTTCGACCATCCTTCAGCTTCAATGCTTTCAACTCCGAAGAAACGGAAACTGTCCACTGAATACCCCTACCAGTATGTGTATTCACTGTTGGCTTTCAAGTTACGTGCTTGATTATAGAATTTCAGTGAAGATATTGTTCCCTCCTCGCAATCTCCAAGCCCACTCTACTCCAAGGTCATACCAAAGCAGGAGGAGTACTCGGACAAAAAACCGGTATGCTTATACATGTATAATGTTGTCATTGAGTCCTCATAAGTTTTAATCGATTCAGGGTCTCTCAGCATATGTGAATGTAGCATCTCCATTGGCTGGTTGCAGCAAAATGTCAGCCAATTCTCTCCTGGACTCGGATAAAGAGGGTAGCATGGGTCCTGAAGAAGAGTTGTATGTTTCGGATCCTGACAAGACTCTCACAAGTGCGTAACCAAAAGTCTGGTTTATTTTATCACTGAAGTAGGATCATTAGACCCAGCTCAATCAGTACTCGAAAGCCCTCCTGCGGCCTCACCTATCACCCACAAACAATACATGCTCAACATGGCAAAACTTGAAGATGAGCTGTATGATGTGCGTATGGAGTGTCGAGGCTTAAAAGTCAATGCACTCGCAGCATCATCAGCGCAGAAACTTGCTGAGGCTCAACGTGACCTGGCTAATCAAAGGCGCGATGCTGCGATGAACGAGAAGACAAGGCTCAGCAAAGAGAATCGAGACTTGAAGTGTGAAGTTAGCTTCTTACGTAGAGGTTTGCGTGAAGCGGGACGCAATCTTATTCGATTGACAGACTCTGGATCAGGAGAGTAGTTATTCAATTAGTTTGTTCATTACAATTTGAATCAACAATGTACATACTGTCTGTATGAAGTAACTATGTATAGGGAGTATGGAAATTGTATGGGAAATGTCTTGTATGGAAGATATCGCCTATGTATAGCAAATTTCAAAATTTGAGTGTATGGAAGGTATGGATCTGATGCCATCATACATCCTATACGCGCCATACTTTCGCCAACTTGCTGATGTAACTCAGCTGCTTGGGCTGTTGCAAAAAATGTATTAGAACTTATCCAGAAAGTATATTTATCAGATCCTCCTGGTATACCACTATATTATGATGTTGGTCTTGACAAAAAGACTGCTCTACCAGTTTATCGGTGTATATGTGGTACCAATATGACTGAGGGAGGAGTTCATACCCACCTGCGTTCACGACTTCCCACATCAGGTGTTTACCCACGCCATGTACAATGTTGCTTGCTTGACTTTATTTTGCATCATAATTTACTTGTAGGAATTATTTGCACTTCTATATTATTGTTGCTAACTTACTGTATATCATACTAGGTTAGGAAATTCAACAGCTCAGCGCTATATTGGCCACTATAGCATTTGGTTAACCAATGAGATACCAGAGATGTATGCATTTGTGGCAGACCAACTTACAGAGCTACCACCTGTCACTGACTGGGTGAATGGAAACCTCTATAAGCCCACAGATGAGGTTGCAGGGATTCTTCCAGTCCCTGAAAATGTGCGGATTGAGGCTGGAATGTCACCATACATTCATGAATTGCACCGCAACCAAACTCACCACTTTTTGGCAAGAATGCAGGGAACAAGGGGCCTATACACCCTGTCAGTAATGATGATGAACGCAAGCATTTCTGTTTCATCATGTCAGAATCTGAATACAATGATCCCACCTCAGGACCAAAATGGCCATTAATTGTGTCAAGCTGGAATGCATATGCAGATAGTCTAGGTGAAAAGTCACCAATTGCATATAAGTAAGGTATGTTTTTTTGGATTTGGTGTTAGAATTTCAAACTTACAAGCCCTACACAGTTAACTGAGCAGTTGAAGATTTATTACAATAGTGACTGGAAGAAAGCAGTCAATATAAAACAGACAAAATCACTTACAGCCAACATACGTGTTCCAATCAGACAGTCAAACCTAGATCCAAACCGCTCTTTTGGACTCAAAGTAGCAGAATCAGAGCGTACTGTTCATCAAGGATCTCAGGGTTTTATTTCTCTGCCATCACTCCCTGAGGTAGACTCTGATAGGTGCACTGAGAGCTTTAGCTCTGATTTAGTTGGCCACAGTATAGAGCATGATAATAATGCTCATTTTGATGCTATTGAGTCTACAAACACAGGGAATGGCAGTGGATATACAGATGGTATGTGGTTCTATAAAGATATTTCTTTACTAGATTGAAGTCACATTAAAATTACATCTATTACTAGGCTCAAATGCCATAGCAGGACCAGGCTCACAAACAGTGGCTGCAATAATCTCACAGAAACGTGCTGCTGACTCTATTTCGCTGCCACCGCCTGAGCCCAAAAAGGTGAAAAAGCGAACATGTCCAAAATGTGCAATTCCTGAGTGTTGGGAAAATGGGTGCAAACAAGTGCAAGAACAAGTGCCGTGACTGCGGTACATCAGATTGTTTGGGGCGAAGCTTAAAATTCCCAAGGAGAGTATGTAATACTATGGCTAATTTACAGGTATCTCAGCCACATCCTAGTTAAGTCGAAAATAACGATTGAAGTTCTCAGTTTTATTCACTCTTGATTCATCTCATATTTCCTTTACTTGCAAGTTTTGGATATCCCTCAGACTTCACTAACTGGTAGGAACTATATCTTTAAATGAAAAACATTGATTTTTTGAACTACATAGCATGCACGGTGATTTCTCGCCGAAGCAAATAGCGGTCCGTTATCCGGTATCCTTCCCGGTATGCCGTAAAGGGTTGCACTCAAAAATCCAAAGTGCGGGATTCGGTTCATAAACCAAGTCTTTTATACTTTCCTACATATGATGTAGAATTTTCGTAAAATTTCCAATCAGTATCTTTGAATGCCTTAGGACTTATTCTAACGTTGAGTACAAGTTCATACAGGCACCGGCGCTCATAAGCGCCCATTACACAAGAGCCAACAGATAAGTGATAAGATGAGGACGGACGGGAAGTCAGGACTACGGGACATAGTCCGACACACCAAAAGTGCAAAAAAATCCACTCGAATGAAATATTAATTGATTCACTAATTTTCATGTAAAAAATCACTTATGAGTGAAATTTTGAGCAAAAAATAACCATTCAGTCAGGCTATCTATCTTAATGAAAATATACTTATCAGTTGTGTATTCAGTTAAAACTGAAAAAAAGACTGAAATATCTGCTATACTAGCAGCAAAAACAGATGGGCCCCCAAGTCAGGTATTGAATCACAGCCAAATAAGATCTGGCCCTTCAGTAGGTTGCTGGGGGTCCATCAGGTCTGGCTGCATCAGCAAAACCTGTATTTTGCATTTTGATTCCCACAGCAATACTTAAAATCCCACCACTCCCAGAGCTCCCAGCGCTGGCCAGCGCTTGCCAGTGCTGTCAGAAATGTAAAGTCATACAACATCTCTTTTTTATTTCCAAATAAGGTAATCTTGCGGCCTCTGGGAGCTTCTGGGAGCTCCCTCCTACATTGGCTGGACCATCTGAGTGCTGGGACGCTGGAGCGCTGGGAACTCTGGACAGTTCACTCGAGCACTGCCCACGTCATACAGGTTTTGCTGATGTGCTTGTGTAGCTGATATTTCAGTCTTTTTTTCAGTTTTAACTGAATGCTCAACTAATAAGTATATTTTCATTAAGATAGATAGCCTGACTGAATGGTTCTTTTTTGCTCAAAATTTCACTCATAAGCGATTTTTTACACGAAAGCTGGCAAATCAATTAGTATTTCATTCGAGCGGATTTTTTTGCACTTTCGGCGTGCGAGACATATATCCAGGACTTATATACGGGACACATGGATCTGCCCGGGACTCTATTTTTGTCCAGACCATTGTATCTACTCCAAGACACCCCGGCGGAATGAGTTATTATCAGTCGAAATTTTACACAAAATTTGTCAAGTAAAATATAAACTTTTTCCTGTGCAATCTCCTGCAAGAAAGGAGATCTTTTGCGTTGGTAAAAGGGAAAGATAACCTTTTACACTATACATCTCCTCTGAAAAAAATTAGGAGCTTTTGCTCAGGATAAAAGAGGAAAATTTCATGAGAAATATCCTTCCTTTCACACATGTAAAAGATGCGGGGAAATTTTGTCTTTTTCAGCTGAAATCTCCACCATAATTGGCTTTATTTCCCATTAGAAATAGACAATGAAATTATTGTTCTTTCCCATAAACTTTTTTGAGGGAGGGCGGTAGGTGAACCAGGTGCTACCCTGCCACAAGGGCAGCAGATAGCCCAGAATGAGGGCAGAGTCCGGGGCTGACATATTGTACAAATAGCAGTGGCGCTAATTTCAAGCGCTGTGTTCCAATGCAGTTTTTTCAATACAAAGTACATTGGCATGAACATTAACATTGTCACTAAGTAGATGAGCTATCAGAACCCAATTATTCCTCAATGGGACCGCACCAGTTTATCTACCTATTCAATGTGAGGGGTGAATGTGTGCCAATGCTGGCACATAGCAGTTGTACTGTGTAAGTAAGCTGTATCTACTCTGTGTATGATACTGGGCATACTACTTATGCACTCAGAGTTCAGAACATTTGCTTATCAGTAATATACAACTTGTCAGCCCATGGTGTCACCCCTCATTCTGCCCTCATTCTGGGCTATCTGCTGCCCTGGGAGTGGGCAAACATGTTGTCCCCTTACCGCCCTCCCTCAAAAAAGTTTATGGGAAAGAACAATAATTTCATTGTCTATTTCTAATGGGAAATAAAGCCAATTATGGTGGAGATTTCAGCTGAAAAAGACAAATTTTCCCAGCATCTTTTACATGTGTGAGGGCAAGGAAATTTCTCACGAAATTGTCCTTTTTTATCCTCAGCAAAAGCTCCTAATTTTTTCAGAGGAGATTTATAGTGTAAAAGGTTATCTTTCCCAGGTTCTTTTACCAATGCGAAAGATCTCCTTTCTCGCAGGAGATTGCACAGGAAAAAGTGAATATTTTACTTGACAAATTTCCTGGAAAATTTTGACTGATAATAACTCAGTCCGTCGGGGTGAGACCTTTATCTAGGCTTAGAAGCAACATTCATGTGTCGTCTTTTCGAATTGAAACTTTTTTGTGCAAACTGTAAGCTCACAGTTCTTACTTATGACCATCAGCACGCTGCTAATTATCTGATATTCAAGTTTTGCATGAGTGACAGTGAACAGGATGAGTTCTCCTTTGAGCGAGGTCTATTCTGTAACTGTACAAGTGGCTGTCCTCAGTTTTATAAGGGCAAACAATTTGTATCGGTGCCAAGGGGGTTCAAAGAATTTAGCACCCAACCAGGCCTAGGTTAGTTAGTCCAGCCCCCCAGCCCAAAAAAAAAAATTTTGACACCCTAAAGATTGACCTATTTTGACCACTTTTGGCAGTTTGGGAAACTTCAAAATGTATATATCCTACACTACCTGTAAGTAAATAGCATCCATTGTATAAATTACAGCTTTCCTACACCTCATGGCTCCCATGTACTTACTTGCTTGCTTTGGCCAGTCAAAGCAGGACATATGAGGAGTATTATTGTATTAGTGTTTCAGTGGGAAGAATGGGTTTTGTTATGGCTTATGGATGCTAAAAAAAGCTCAAAGTGAAGGTAAAGTGTTCAAACAGTGTCTTCTGACTCTGTAGAGAGCAATTTATGATGAAATCTTATCTTGATATACCATATATGGGCATGGGAATGCTTACATAGTTAGTTAGTCCACTGGCCAGGCTCAAGAAAAAAAAATCAACATCCGGTCATTTTTTAAAAATTTTACACCCCCTTGATCGGTGTGTCTCTAATATTATCTCTGTTTCTTGAATACTCATATTATGTGATTATACGCAGGTATAACAGTATAACAGTCAAATTTTGGCAGCTCTAGATAGAGAAGAGGTCCCCGGAGATGTACCCTGTCCCGTACTTCTGTCCCGCACTTTGTCCCGTATACTGTCCCGGACGCTGTCTCGGAGTCCCGTGTTCCCGCGCAACTTGGATAAGATATAGTTAGTACAGAGCCGTATTCCCTTCTTTTATTTTAATTAATTTAATTTACTGCACAGATTCTAGTACCGAGCCATAATTAGGGGGCAGCTAAGCGATAAGTAATTTTTTCTCAACTGTACCAGCCTCAGTGCACCCATTTGAAATATCAAACCATAGTCAAGGATTAAATGCATTATGAATGTAGGCGAACTAAATCCTGACACAAGATCTTGCTAACGTAGCGTTAAGCGGGTAAGAGTACGGGTGAATTCTCTTCAGCATTAGCTACGGGCATTTCGCTCATCATACAAGTTGCCGTGCGATGAATTTCGGGTCGGAGTTCGGTTGGAACACTAGTACACGTATACTGAATCAACGCTTCGAACGAACCAGTGTTATTATACATATATATAAGTACATGATGCGAGATAGCGAACGATAACAGTGACAGACGGAACGGTAGATAAAGGACTTACACAGAGGTGAAGCGAGAAGCGCAATTGAAACAAACAGCATCGACGATAGTAATCAGTAGAATAGTACAGTACAGTAGAGGAAGAAAGAGAAAAAAAAACAGACAGTCATGATCCATGATCACGAATTAACCAGTACAAATAGGCAAGATGGATGGAAGAAGGATGGACGGACGCAGTGGATCGCCGGGAGGGAAGGTGGACTGGATGGACGCAGTGAAACGGGAAGAGAACAAGAAGAAGTACAACACAGACGCAAATACAAATGATAAGTTAAGTGACACGAACACAATCACAGAAAAAGGCCGGTCATGAAAAGTCGTAAGAAGGAAAAGTTGGAATCATAAGCAAGGATCAAAGACAGAAAACGAATCCAACGCTGGAATAGATCCCAAAAACACACTTCCATGGCGTTCCCCCATTTCGAGCGGCTGGGATAGGGACATTCCGAGATCTCCAATGAAGACAGTTCCCATTCGGTGTACTCGGTGCGTTCAAATCCGCAAGGAAAGATCGCTGCCAAACGATATGTAAGCGATGAAAGATATATACAGCTAGTAACTCACCACTGCTTCGTCAGCCGCTATTTGATGTCCATTCGACATTCGTAGTCCACATTGCTACTATAATGACGAACTCGAACATCCGTAAATGTCAACTTCAAAGACCTCAGTCGGGGAAGTTTCGATGCGAGTTAGGTCGAGCGTATCCATACACAAATATTGCAGCCTAATCGCTAGATGGCCCAGCCCACTACGACTTGCTAAAACGTCCAAAACCTGTCCGACCTCCTCGGGCGTAAGCGCGTCATCCAGTAAGGACTAGAGAATCCAACTGATCTGCGACGGAGGCGAGGAACGTGAGGAAAGGTGTCAGCTGACTTCGGAGTGGACGGAGCGCCAGCTCGAGTTTATGCAAGTCTCTTGGGGGAGTAGAAGAGATATCAGCGACGATGCGCTGGATCCAGTATTTCGCACTAGGATCGTTAGGTCGTGTTCGGGCAGCCGAACGAGCGTGACATAGGAGTTTGAGTTCCTGCAGGTTTCCATTGTGTTTGTGGATGAAGAACCGTAAACTGTCCAAGGACGAAAAGTGAGCACCGTCGTAGGGTATGGTGATTCCTAGGGTGTGAAGGTGCGCGAAGTCGCCGAGGAGGTGGAAGAAGGTGTATAGATCGAGATTGAGAGAAGTGTGGGAGGTGGAGACTGATAACGAGCGCAAGGTGAGGTACAGATTGTTGACGAATACGACAAAACAGTCGAGACAATCGTTGATGTATCTCTCCGATAGCGATTGGGTGGCCAGATGGATATCTAATTCCTCCAAAGAGGGAAGCCTCACTGAAGCGAGACAGACGAGTCTGTCTGTGGGGACCTTCAATGAGAGTTTAGTGAGAGTCTTTCCAAATGGCGCTACGTCGGCTAGAGACAAGAAAGCAGTGAACAATTCCGCATGGTATGGCCTATCTACATCCCATCCGATGCTGTACTCTTGAACGAACTGGAAGTTGCCGTGCTGTTTCGGTGACCAACTCGATCTGTTTTCCGAGGCGCTTGCTGACCAGAGCTTGGGCTCTGCGTCTCGGATAGTCAGAGTCGAAGAAGGAATGAACGTGATCAACCATGGAGAAAACTCGATCGCGTTTGCGCCTGCGGTGAGCTTTGATTGAGACCATGTTATTAACAGCCCAAGGCTGGATGTGTAGCGAACGAACATGGTGCCCCAATGACAGAGAGCTAGAGTTAGTTAGTATACGTATGAATAGAAAGAACAGCATATTGTACCTACTCTATACCTTTTAATAAGCGTTTGGTCCGCTTTCCGTAGCCGTTTACGACAAGTTTCCGGTATTGCAGTGTACGAGCAATCTCCAGAAAGTGACGGTTGACCGTACGAATGCGAGTTACTTCTTCGAAAGGGAGGTACTCGAGTATCTTCCAAAGAATGTCGAATGGGAGATTCGTCATGGTGGTGGTTTGGTTCGAAGGGGGGAACGAACAAAGTATAGGAGGATGCTTTAATACAACATTACTGAACTGGCAATTGAGTCAAGTCTTCTTGATCCCCGGCGTATCGGAATCGAGTCGAATGAAACACTGAACAACAGCAAGGGATAAGGGATCATTCGGAATGTCCGCGGTCAGTTTGAGTGAGCACTTGTGATCAGAGTAACGTGGAACGTGGAAAACATGAGGCAAGAACAAGGCGCGGAAATCCCTCGCCGCTTTGACCTGACCTCACCGCTTTGACCTTCATCTTGACTAGCTTCACTACAGCTACGCTTAAATGCCTCAGCGATGAACGAGGATCAACCCATGCACGTCAGGACGACATCTGTCTCTTTGGATCCAGCTGCCAAAACACGGTCTTTTAAATGATGCTGCGCACTACGGCGGGTTTACTTGCTTGATAAAATGGTACTATTGGCAAGAGTGCGTTGACAGAATGATTTTAACATTCAATAGACCTTCTCATTGTGTTTTTTTAGGTCGATTCGCTGGAGCAGAACTCCAAGATTTCAATCCTAAATTCGTGATTTGCTCTGCTTTGCTCTGTCATCAACCAACGAACCGGAATTCTCAACCACTATTTCCTTTCCTATCCTATCCTTCCTCGGTGGAAGCATCGACCAAAAGATTATGGAATACATGTCCTTTTCTCATGCGGGGCCGAAGAAGAAGTACTGGTGCATGGCTTATGGAACGTCTGCCAGCAGAGATTGCATTGGAATTGTATATGGCGATTGTGTTTCCCAATGCTTTCCGAATCCGTCCGCGATATGTATGTACTAGGCTGCAGATGACCAAAAAAAAAGTGCGTCTACATTCTTCGATAACCAGACGCTCCATGTTGACCTGCCTTACCTTTTAGTGTAACTTGTTTATCGATGGTCGAAAAAATAAACTCTATTCCAAGTTCGAGCAATCGACTCCATTCATTGTCGAACAATATATCCAAGACAGTATGTGCACGCGTTTCTTGCGTCTGCAGCTCAATGTGGCCAATGGCACACAGTAGTTGTTCACCGTTACAATTTGACAGAGGTTACTGCTTGTGCGAGTCGACACATCGAGCCATTGTCTTCCAAAAGCAGGAGAAGATGCTTTGGGACTGTTACTATCTTTTCTTTCGATCGTACATGAGGGAGATTTTAAAGTTTGAGCCCTTCCTTTCATATCGGTGACCGACCACTCGTCGGGCATTCCGTACGTCCGTCTCCTCTCCTGTATGCGAATCTTTCTCTTACTGATACTTCGTTTTCGCAGGATCTGTATACCCCACGATCATATCTGAGGTTTCTTGCTCTTCGGAAGTCCGAGTCTATGAAAGCAAAGCTCCGATGTTTTTTTTTGTATTGCCACATAAAATTTGACAAAACGCATGGAATTTACGTACTGCACTATAGGCTGGGGTACATTTCTCGTTGGCTTTGTGGTCTGGCTTGTGACCTTCAGTTCGGGTCTGCCCGTCTCGTTGATTTGCGGCGAGTTCTTGGGCTTGTCTCGAGACGTCGATTCCACAGAAACGATCCGTTGATCCTCGGAGATCCACTTTTGGGACTTTGTACAACAAGTGTAAGTACAGCGCGGTTAACATTGTCTCTTCCAACACAGCCGCGAGACAGCTTTACCATATTTCTGTTTCTGCACCTACCATTACTATTTGTCACTCTACTAATAATTCAGATAGTCTTGCAAGCTGCTTAAGCAGTGAGTGTACACAATTTGCATTAAATTATTCTATCCTCGCCAGAAATTCGCCACAGGAATTCGAGCTCTTATCATCCGGATACCTTGACACCTACTCATCGCAACTTTCATGCACCAACAGAGAACTTGGTCGTCGGACCGGGCGGCCCGTAATATTCGAAACTTTACGGGCCGTCCGGTCCGACTCCTACTACAGAGAACTCGAAAGCCACTGGAGGAGAAAACTCAGAACGGCAACTGGTTCACTGAAGCATCACACGAGGTAGAGGGAAAGATCATTTTCAGCTTAAAAAAGGATGTATTTATACTTTCCTAGCATTTGGCGACTAGGCACAACTTGAATAATAATGGACCGAGGAGTTCAACTTGTGATGTGGGCCAACGCTACCGCGTGGCAATTACTCGTCGCAGCAATCTGCTTGAAATCCAAGAACAAAAATAGAAGTTTGTATATATTCAATATAAGTACAGGTCATTACAGTCAAACACTTACATACATTTACTATTTAGAATGAAAAAAGCACAAAAATCATTGTTAAATCATTCAGGAGAAAGTGAGGATTTGGCAAGAGGATTATCCTTGAATATGATGTGGACAAAACTTTCATATGTACCAGGCAATGCCCATAGATCATAATCAGACTCCATTGCCCAGGATGTATAAAGCATACAGGAAGCTAGAAGCAATGTTGAGGGAATAGTGCAGAGGGAAATATTGATAAGTGCAATCATAATCACTGCTTTGTCCTACTAATCCAAGCAAACATGCAAGCAAGAGATAAATGAGGTTCATCATGTTGGACACCGAGGAAAGGAAGAGGAAGAAAACTGAAACACAAAAATATGAATTTTGCACATGGGCTTGTAATGCATAGTGGGTGAGCAAACTTGTAAATCCCATTGTAGTTGAGTCAATACTACTATCAATGTCATGGTAGCAGTAATGTACCTGTGAATGTTGGTACTAAAAATTTTATTTAAAACTTGCTAGATTGGCTTTAAAACACATATTAGGATATACCTTAGACTTAATGATTCCCAAACTTTCGTGACTGTACATTTTAATTTTTGATGTTGCCAGGATGGACCTGAAAATGCATCTGAAATTGGGGAGCAATGTACCAATTCCCATACTTAAGTGCAATCCCAATGTTCTTTGCTGGCTCTCAAATATTCAACTTTGTTCAGAACCCTCTGAATGTACCAAGTAAACTTCTTAGATACTCATATCGATGATATATCCTGATTCCCAAGACATAAGAAAATTTATTGCTTTGTTACCACAACTAAAGAATCTTAAAGCATGCTCTACAAACTTGAAATCTGACTTGACAAAACTTCTGAATATTTTTCTTTCATTGTATTGTATAATTAGCTAGATAGATCTTTTAAATACATCTATGAGAGTGTACAATAAAATTTTGAAGAGCAATGAATAAGAAGTATGTTCTAGGGAAATGATTTATGGTCAGAAGCAGTAGGTAAGCGCTTTGACCGGCATGCAATGCTCTGCTTGCTCGCTTTGAGTGGCTGTGCGCGTTTTCCTTGCAACGAAGCAACCCCAATGATGTCATAGGAACTCCGTGGTTTTACCGTTTAGGAAATCTCGGACTTAACACGTGCACAGCAAAGCACGGCAAAGCGTGGAAAGGAAATACTATAATAATATAACTTTACGTAAGATCTTACATAAGCAGGAAAACAACTACTACTCGGCAATAAATTGCACTCGTAAATAAGTCTGCAGGTCGTGGTGATTCTCATCACTGTAGAGTCACCATTTGAAAAGAAGACATCGAAAAACGGGGGATTTGCAGCCTTACCTCATATATTATTTACTTCTCATGAAACTGAGGTAGCTATAATGCTCATCAAAGTTATATTTTTCATATTTTTACTCTTCATCTGGTATATAAATCTTCAAGTTTTACCAGTTTGATGAGCATTGAATAGGGGCTATGCGTGTCAGATTGTGTGTTGTGAAAAAAGTATTATTGGGTGAGAAGAGTGCAACTCCCGTTTTTCGATGTTCGCTGTTTTCAATGTGTGATCTTACTTGGCATTCTCCTTCGAGTAATAAATATAGTGCACTTGCAGCACTTTGTGGATGAATTCACAAAATGGCCGCCATATGCGTCAGGTACTTTATCTGTCACGCCGGGGATGTCACCCAAATGGTCTCAGGAAGATGCAGGAATTGATTTTATGTGAGGTGCTGGTTATGTATCTGACAACTTGTTTGTATAGAAGATTAATGATATGTTCTTCAGTGAGATGTATTTTTGTCCAAACCAGGTGAAGTTTTCGGTCACTTTTGGATGGACCGATTATATCTTTAATGTGTGGCCGTCTTACTACGGAAATATCTGGCATGGGACTCAAATGAGTTTTAGTTTGTTCTCGGGGTGTGCTGTAGGATTTTCGGTGGACTCTTCTTTTAGGTTTTCCTCTTGGTGGGTGCATGTGTCCTCAGCTATTTGTTCGAATATCGATTGTTTGGCAAACCATAGTGTTGTATTGTGCATGGTTTCGCTTAGGTGTTGTGGTTGTCCATGCCACGAGCACTTATTGTCTTTGTAAATCACAAAGGAGAGATACCATGACTTTCTATTCGGTCGACTAAACCAATTGCCAAGTGTTTTCGATCTCGTTAGATCAAGGATACGCTGTAAAGGTATGTGATGTATAGGTTTTGTTCCATGTAGTTGTTTTGCATGCATGGAGTACTTCAGTTAAGTCCGTGTTCTTCTAGCGCTGCTTTTTTTTTTCGGCATCTAACATTGTTTTTAGTATGTTTCATGCACCTGCTAACCTTTTTTGCCGATGTGGTGTTCCATTGGCACCTGTCCTCTTTGCTGTTTGCGTAACTGTGGAACAATTATTTGGCCTCTTTCTGTATGGTGGAATCCTCAGGGTGATCTATGATCCACTACTTTGCTACGTGGTCAGATGGAGCGTTGTGTTCTACTGTGATTGAATAATATCTCGAGGTTTCCCGAGATGTGTTGAGTGTCTTTGATGATCTGCTTTGCTATTGAGCCATTATCTATCCATTGCCTTTTGAGCTTACTGACTACAGCGTGTGTTAATATGTTTGATTGGTTTTTTGTTTTCGTTTTGGCAAGTGCGGCATATGGCGTGTACATTGTCTGATCAAGAGAGCTTTCACCTGTGGCAAACTTCAAGAGTGGTAAGGTAGGCTTTTTTCATATTTGGACTTAACAGATGGAATAAGCTCACACTATCATTTCTCTAGGATGTACATTATTTCCTCTCTATTTTGTTTGGTTTACCATCTTGGCAGTAGCTGCGAGCATACTGTCTGCTGATCCTTGGTTACAGGCCTAATTCAGCACAGGCAGGTCTTTGGATGGGCTTGCGTATCTATTGATGTGGCGTTGTACAGTGCCCGCAGGCTAACCCCGTAGCTAACATGTTTATCGTGGTTGCTTTCTATTGGGAGTTGATGTCGCTGATATTCCCATGGGTATTTTGACTGGATGTGGCGAGGATCCGTTAAGCTTGGACATGTACCTTTTAAGATTCCCTCCCTAAGGTCAACTTCCCTTTGTTCAATTGGTTTTTTCTCCTTCGGTGCATTGGTACGATATGGTGTTCTTAGTTCTATGAATTATGTTGTAGCTGGTTGCACGGTGTTCTTTAAAAAGTGTATAGTTTTTGTCGGAGGGTTGCATCTTATTGGAGACTATCATTGGCAGGGACTTTGGATCATGAGGGAGATCCAGAGAGCCCACCACTAGTGTTTTTGCGATGTATCTCTGGTACCATTCTTATGGTCGATGATCAGAATTGCACAATTAGTGTTTCAATTCGACATCGCGGTAGTATTTCTTTGGAGCTCGTTGCGTTGAGAGTGTTCCAGTCAGGCAAGACCGGGTACTGTTTTGGGGTGGCTAATGATGGTCCCTGTTTCTCTTTCGTTTTTTTTGTGCTCAGTCAGTGTATCTTGTTTCCATAATTCATTAATGGCGCTTTTTCCACTGGCGAAGTGGCCTCCTAGAATTGTCTTCCTCCAAGAGACTGTGTCACACGCGGTGTGATTTGTTTCTCCAGTATGACTCTTGCATCTTGGTATGGTATTTCCAGTTCAGTTCAGTAGTTGTTCTGTGACGATACTTAATATATCTAGTGCGTGTGTCACTAGTTTGAGTTATAGCGTGACTGCAGTGGAGATACACATTCCATGTGGGTGTCGTTTTTATCGTCTCAGTGGTGTCGCTTGCGAATCAGGGTACCGGGTGTTTGTTCCTTGTGTCTTCACCAAATGTTAGTTATGATTGGTATTTGTGTTGATTGGTGGTGCTGAGATTGGGCTTGTATACTATAGATGTTACGATGGTCTCAGGGGACATGATATTAGTCGTGGGTGACGTTGGTTTGACTCCTCTAAGCGTTGGATAGCTGATGGTCTGTGTCGTTGCGTTCATTTTTGGGTCTCAGTTTGGTCAGATACTTTTGGTGCCCTCGTTTTGTTTGATGCGTCTCCACTGGTTTTTTCGTTGGTGTTAGCTTCCACAACCATATATGTTGTGTCTTCGGAGCTAGCATTTTGGCTTGTTTTTCAATTACATGTCTCAATGGTGAGTCTTGCTTCTTTTAATTTATTCTTCCTGCGAGAATTATCTCTTTTTTCTATCCAGTGGTGAGGGGGGAAATGACGCCAAATACCTGGCTGATAGATGTGCTGCTTGCCTAGCCTCTATGACAATGTTATTTTTTTGTGTACGTGTGAGCGAGTTTGGGGCTGGGATGGAGGTCGGAGAAAGTTGACTTGTCGTTGTTGTTAGCTGTTATTAGTATCTATCAGCGAAGTGATTGGATTGAGCCATTTGGATTTCATAATGTGATGTGTGATATGATTTTTTGATTGATAACCTATGTATCGATTGGCCATGTTCCTGAAGGCTGTAGAGTAACTTGGTTTGAGTGTGGATGAGTTTTTCGAGTCGTATACACTCAATATGGTATGATTTGAGAGTAGTCGGGGTATTATATATGCGCATTTTAATGGTCCTACATGCATTGGGCCTCGACTTGATATGTTGTATGTATTATTTGCTGGCAGTGAGCTTTAGTTCTCATCCAACAGTGCTTCTTGACATCCGCAATTTTACGCTTGTGGCCTGTGGTAATTCCTCACAGGTTTTTGTCTCTTTGTTTTATTTATTATTGTGTTAGTTGAATACCACATACGTATACATACCTATGAAAAGTTGAACGGTCTCTTTCCTTCACGACCCGCCCGCCGCCTTCGCTAAGAGCTTTGCGTGGGCCGAGAGCTTTAGGTCCGCCAATTCATGCCGCTGCCTGAACCAGCTTTGGGTCAAATGGAAATCCTGCTTTTTACCCTTCTGCCAGAAATAGCATTGTATTTAGGCAGACCAGAG
>ML769561.1:0-38798 GCA_009733575.1 Gymnopus androsaceus JB14 | reverse complement strand
GATAAATTTGTACACCCCTCTCTGGACACAGCTTAACCAGGACATCGTGTTGTCCTCACCCATATCTTAATGTGTGCCGTCTACTACGGAAATATCTGGCAGGGACTCAAAGTCAGTTTTAGTTGTTTCTCTTTCTGCACTTCTGACCTCTTTTAGTTCCCCTTCATGTCTCAAGCTATTTTTGATATCAATGGCAACCAAGTATGTTCATCGCTTTGTTTTCCATGCCACAGCACTAATTCTTTTAAATCCCAAAGTACAACCAGACTGCTATCCTCACTAAAAACAAGTTCGACCCTGTCAAGTACGCTGAAGTTGGAGTAAGTTTTCCATATTTTTTGCATGCAAAGACTCAGTTAATCCGTTTTCTAGCCTGCTTTTTTTTTCGGCCACTAACTTTGTATTTCATCACCGCTAACCTTGCCATGGGTGCTCCCATCACACGTCCTCTGCTTCTACTGGGAACAATTATTGCCCTTCTTCTGTATGATGAACCCATGGAACAAATCCCTACTGTCATGCAGCATGAGCATTTCACTGCCAAGATGTAATAATATTCCAGTCGAAACAAGCAGCAAGGAGCTATAAACGGTGTTTATCCTGGCAAATCACAGACTACAAGATAAAGTACATGTACACCCTTGCCTTTGTTGTTGCTTGCTCCTCCAAAAATGTTACGCATAGTAGGAGAGGTATGATCAACAAGACAAAAGATGCTGACTCCAGTAAGAATGGGGAGAATCCATTGAGGGAAAATCTTGTAGCAAAAGATGAACGTAAAGAGAGCCCAGAAGATCTTGGTACGTTTACTTCCCAAGCCACTGTCAAAATGAAGACTGAAAATAGCGATCAGATTAATGTCAAAAGTAAACATGCAATAATGAACCTACACTTGGAAAATACTGGCGGGGGTGATGATGGTAGCTATGCAAAGGAATCAGTGAATACTGGGTGGTATTGCATTGGGAAAGAGACTTATGCCAGAAGCAGATTGACGGGTAAACAAGCGCCTCTTGCAAAAGACCCGCAAAGGAGTAGCCAATAAGTTGTGAGGCAAGGAGAGTGAAGATGGTGACACTGGGGTTCAATTGGTTGTTACTAAAGGGAAAAGTTGAACATTCAATGTATGACCTTAGTCAATTAAACCCACTAGTAGAGGTCCTGTACAGAAATGACTTGAATGGCAGTTGCTGAGCTACTGGCAGTGAAAGCCATAATCAGGGCAGCACCATGCTCCTTGATGTTGAAAGGTCCAGGGTTAATGAAACAAAAAAAATACCACAAGAAGGAAGACCCTTCTCCCATGCTTTGCCAATAAAATATATCACAATCAGGAGGAAATTTTCAGAGACAAGTAGTGTTTGGGGCTTGAAGTAGTACAGTTGGGCCAGAACAGATCTGCGCAGGATAAAGGTCATAGCAAGCTCGTTATGTAGCCATGTGGCCATACATACCCGAAAGCAGAAAACCCGAGACCGAGGAATAGCATGCGGAAGGTGACTACGGGAAGCTTGTAGTCATCACTAAACTAGACTGTGAGATGTGTGCTGGAATTAAAAAATATGGGAGTGACAGTAGCGGATTTGTTCCATGGGTTCATCATACAGAAGAAGGGCAATAATTGTTCCCAGTAGAAGCAGAGGACGGTGATGGGAGCACCCATGGCAAGGTTAGCGGTGATGAAATACAAAGTGTTAGTGGCCGAAAAAAAAGCAGGCTAGAAAACGGATTAACTGAGTCTTTGCATGCAAAAAATATGGAAAACTTACTCCCAACTTCAGCGTACTTGACAGGGTCGAACTTGTTGTTAGTGAGGATAGCAGTCTGGTTGTACTTTGGGATTTAAAAGAATTAGTGCTGTGGCATGGAAAACAAAGCGATGAACATACTTGGTTGCCATTGATATTGAAAATAGCTTGAGACATGAAGGGGAACTAAAAGAGGTCAGAAATGATACAGAAAGAGAAACAACTAAAACCAACTTTGAGTCCCTGCCAGATATTTCCGTAGTAGACAGCACACATTAAGATATACTCGGGGTCACCAAAAGTGACCGTCACCTGGTTTTTTTGGACATATCTCATGAAGAACAGTATATATCTTCTTCAAACAAGTTGTAGTATAAGTACATAATACATTCTGCATCTTCTGAGACCAGTTGGGTGACACCCCCGTGAGAAATACCTGACATATGCGGCATTTTGTGAATATCCCCAAAGTGTGCAGGTGCAAATATTTTTTTTGAGGAGATGCAGTAGTCACCATTGAAAGAGGGACATCGAAAACGGGGGTTGCACTTTACCCCATACTATTTTTCACAAAATTGAGGTAGCTATTGAGCTCACAAACTGGTGATTTTGACAGATTTTTGACCGTAGGAGCCAAAAATATTGAAAAATGATAACTTTGAGAGCTTTATAGCTACCTCAGTTTCATGAGAAATAATATGAGGTAAAGTGCAACCCCCGTTTTCGATGTCCCTCTTTTCAATGGTGACTACTGCATCTCCTCAAAAAAAATACTTGCACCTGCACACTCTGGGGATGTTCACAAAATGCCGCATATGTCAGGTGTTTCTCACGGGGATGTCACCCAAATGGTCTCAGAAGATGCAGAATGTATTATAGACTTATACTACAACTTGTTTGAAGAAGATATATACTGTTCTTCATGAGATATGTCCAAAAAACCAGGTGACGGTCACTTTTGGTGACCCCGAGTAGGTGAGGACAACACTGATGTCCTGGTTAAGCTGTGTCCAGAGAGGGGTGTACAAATTTATTGATGTAATAATATTCCAGTCGAAACAAGCAGCAAGGAGCTATAAACGGTGTTTATCCTGGCAAATCACAGACTACAAGATAAAGTACACGTACACCCTTGCCTTTGTTATTGCTTGCTCCTCCAAAAATGTTACGCATAGTAGGAGAGGTATGATCAACAAGACAAAAGATGCTGACTCCAGTAAGAATGGGGAGAATCCATTGAGGGAAAATCTTGTAGCAAAAGATGAACGTAAAGAGAGCCCAGAAGATCTTGGTACGTTTACTTCCCAAGCCACTGTCAAAATGAAGACTGAAAATAGCGATCAGATTAATGTCAAAAGTAAACATGCAATAATGAACCTACACTTGGAAAATACTGGCGGGGGTGATGACGGTAGCTATGCAAAGGAATCAGTGAATACCAGGTGGTACTGCATTGGGAAAGAGACTTATGCCAGAAGCAGATCGACGGGTAAACAAGCGCCTCTTGCAAAAGACCCGCAAAGGAGTAGCCAATAAGCTGTGAGGCAAGGAGAGTGAAGATGGCAACACCAGGGTTCAATTAGTTGTTACTAAAAGGAAAAGTTGAACATTCAATGTATGACCTTAGTCAATTAAACCCACTAGTAGAGGTCCTGTACAGAAATGACTTGAATGGCAGTTGCTGAGCTACTGGCAGTGAAAGCCATAATCAGGGCAGCACCATGCTCCTTGATGTTGAAAGGTCCAGGGTTAATGAAACAAAAAATACCACGAGAAGGAAGACCCTTCTCCCATGCTTTGCCAATAAAATATATCACAATCAGGAGGAAATTTTCAGAGACAAGTAGCGTTTGGGGCTTGAAGTAGTACAGTTGGGCCAGAACAGATCTGCACGGGATAAAGGTCAGAGCAAGCTCATTATGTAGTCATGTGGCCATACATACCCAAAAGCAGAAAACCCGAGACCAAGGAATAGCATGCGGAAGGTGACTACGGGAAGCTTGTAGTCATCACTAAACTAGACTGTGATGTGCACTGGAATTAAAAAATATGGGAGTGTACCGACATCAGCAAAACCTGTATTTTTGCTGGAGCTGCTGGAGCATCCAGAGAATTGAATAAGTCTCCAGAGAGCTCTGGAGAACTCTGGAGATGCTGGAGAGAACAAAGCTGTAGTGGCTGATTGATGGTACTTTGAGAATGATCAGACTTTCCTTTTTTGGAGCTAGTCTGGCTGTCAGCCAGAGTAGCGCCAAAAATGATGGCCTCGAGTGCCCTCAACATAATGATGGTTGCCGTCAGCAACTCCTTGTGTCATCAACAATGCTGTAAACTATCAGGAAGTGATATAAAATGCATGGGCTTTGAACTTTGGAAGAAGATGAACTTGTATTTTTTTTCCCTTCTCCCACTGTTGCAACGTTCCATCCTTTCACTGTAAGTTTCACTTTCACATAACATTGCTTTTTAGAGGTGATTTCCAGAAATGCAGAAGGGTTTGGGCAATGGAGGCAGATATCGAGAAGAGCACTATGGAAACATTGGGAGGGGGAAAACAGGAGACTCATCCAGTACCTGTCACTTATTACTACTACATAATAATAATTGCTACAGTGCACCTAATTATTGTCACAGTACATAAAAATGATGAATATAAAATTTCTATTATTAATGCATGGTTACACAACATGGAAACTTGATTGAATAGCTCTCTGGAGGTCTCCAGAGATCTCCAGAGGTTTATATTGGTCTCTGGAATAGGTAACCTTGCTCCAGCTGCTCCAGAAGCTACAGGCACTCTGGAGATCTCTAAAGACCACCCAGGTTTTGTTGCGCAGCATATAAGCTAGGAGGCGCAGTGACTAGCACTCACCAAGTGGTTAAGCTTGTAGAGCAGATAGAGAGAGGTAAAAGACTAGTAGAAGTCATTATCATTAGCAGTACTACTGGAGTCCTTATATACTGTAGTACTGTATTCATTACATATATGGTAGTATCCTTCTAGTATGTTCTATGTGCATGACCTATGATGTCGTCCATAAAGCTACTTACTAAGATACTACTGAGGCTGAGTAAGACTACCTCGGCGATGACTGATAGCGTCATATGACCGAGATGATGAGTGATATCATCATACGTTCAACACTCCCCCTCGCTGAGGTCGTGGAGGTAGAATTCCTCATGTGCTTAAGAAAGCACGTGAATCTCACCTGAGATCCAGTCTCTTGCGAACTTTATTCAAAGTCAGCAACGAATTCAATGCCAAGTTGATCTCGGCAACGTTTGAATTTAACCCAAGCGAGATTCTTAGTTAAAAGATCCGCGACATTCTGATCCGTTGGAATATAATAAGGGATCACAAGTCCTGACTCGGTAGTTTCCCTGATGTGGTGATATCGGACATCAATATGTTTGGTCCGACGATCTTGAGCCTGATTATTGGCCATAAAGATCGAACCCATGTTATCACCGAGAAGTGGGAATCCAGTCAGTGGGAATCCAATTTCCCTAAGTAAATTGAGGATCCACCTGATTTGTCTGCAACAGTCACTTAAAGCCATATATTCGGCTTCGGTGGAAGATAAAGCAACTGTTTTCTGGAGATACGAAGTCCAGGACACAATTCCCTTGGCCAGTTTGAGAATGTACCCAGTTTGGGATCGACGTGTATCAGGATCTGATGCATGATCAGAATCCGAGTTGGCATAGAAGCCTTCTCCAGAGTTCCCATCATAGACGAGAAAATATTCGGCGGTACCTATAAGGTAGCGAATAATATAGTAAGCCTTGTTCAGATGATCCTTGAGAGGATTTTGTCGGAAATTGTTGGACCACATGGAGTCTGCAAGCAATCGAACCAATCAAAGGCAGATTGGCAAACGATGGATGGAAAAAATATACTGAAATATCCAAAGAGGGCTATACCATCAGATTCCAACTCAAAAAATCAAACAAACAAGGTTGCAAACAAGAATTTGAAAGAGTGGTTAGATAGGTATATTGTGGATGAAGCTACGCAGTCTCCAGTAGATTTTTACAAGCTTGAAATAGCGTTAAACCAGTGCTTCAATTTGATATAAATATTAACTATAAGTGAATTATCAGCACACACACAAAAATGAGAAAGAAGTAAAGACACGTACCTAAAGATATCCAGTTATCTGTTTTCCCTTTGCTTCCGGAGTGATTGCGGACACGTAGTAAGATAAAGAATTGGAGTTTGAGGGTACGGAGCCAGATTTGAGTTATTTAGTGACTTGAAGAGAGAGGGTGCTGAACGGTATTCTGCAAAAAGAATTGTTGAGTATTTTGTGTCACACTATAAATCTTGCACACACCACACATTGTTATAGTGTCAATGAACTGTATGTGATGTCGAGGAGTTCATTATCTCTCGAATCTACAAGCTCGAGAACTCGGGGGCCTCCTGCAGCAATGACAGGAACACAAGTGATAAGAAGGTAAGAATCATACGTTTTGAAAATTGAAATCTGATGACTCTTCAGCCAAACTCATGGCACCGGAAAAACCCGCTAACCCGGCAGGTGACCAGGCGGGTTTGGCGGGTTTAGGATTCCGGCATACCGTACCCGGACCTGCCAAACCCCTTGAGTTAAAACCACGGGTCGACCCCTGCCCGTGTCCATCCTTACGTACCGAACACTCAAAACCTTTATTGAAACATCATGTTCATCCTTGACAAGATACTCACTGTCTTCAGCAGCTCCTGACGCCAGATGAGCCTAGATGCAGGTAACTTAAGCACAACATTGGCAGGGAATTCAGGCAGTAATATACCTCAAGTTCCTCCACCTGCTTCAACTGCAGCTGCTCATCCTTGTCATCTGAGTAAATGACTGTGTCGACGTGGCCGGTCTTCTTGTCAGAGCTAGCATGGACCTTTTTCTCAATATTGTCTGTGAATTCACTGTCCTGATGGGCAGGAACGTGCTCAGTGCTTGCCATTCTTGAATATGACTGAGCGACGAGAGGGAAAAAAATGACAGGAGGAAGAGCCTTCTCAAGAGGAAACTCTTTCAAGAGTCCGTATCCTTTTGTACCCACTCAGGCTCAGGCACTGTATCAGGATCATTTCCACCTATACTGGATGAACTTTGATGAGAGGATCACAATGCGAAGAGAAATGAAGGAAGATTTTATTGGGTGGCAAGGTCTAAGATCTGAACATGGGAGGTTCCAGGACTTATCCTGATGTGGCACTAGCGCTATCTTCGGTCTTGGGACATAACTTGAAAGAGTATGGGTAGTAAGAATGTGAATGGTGCATCCTGCATTGGTCCTGCAGATGGTTATATTCTTGGATGCTCCCCGACCTCAGTTGGTTCCTGCCACTGTATACGTAGACTGAACTGAGGGTCTTTGCTCAGAGGGATATTCTTGTAGAACATCGCGAGAATGTTCAAAACTGCTCAGCATTCTATTTCATGATAGATCCACACCCCAGCATGAGATGTATGTAGAAACATTAGAAGCATTTGCGACATCGTCAATTTTCCAAGCTTAGATCTCCTTGTGAGTCCTATCGATGTCAGTTGAAAGAGCAGAAGCTGGTATGTGGAACATCAACATCCTGCGAAGAAGATATGGTGCAGGATGCCATCAAGTCTCCATATGTTGCGATACATCCTTTTTATTCTAGCCATGGCGTGTCGGGACATGCCATGGCTACAATGGACCAAGATTCAAGGGAATTCCATCCGGGGCCTAGATAGTGAGTACCGGCAATGCCTCCAATTTCGGCAGACTTTGGTCTTGTTTGTTTGATCTACAAATTAGGCAATTGGCATGCTCGTGGATAGTTGGGTTCGTACAGGCTCAAACACACACTCAAGTATAATTTTTTTCTGTGGGATATACTCAGAAAGTAGTCTGACTTGAAGTGTTGGAAGCAGATTTTTTAAATCTCTCTTTTCAAATTTCAATGTAACTGAAGATCCTGCCAGCAAAAGACAACAGGACAACTTATAAAAAATCTATCTCCAAGGCTTCAAATAAAATATTGGGTTTGTCAGGATGCATATTACCCAAAGGGAATTGGTGGAGATTTGAGAGCTGCAGGACACAAACAATTTTTCAGTGAGATCAGGCTTCGGGATTGAGCACTTAATCAAAATATTGGGCAAAACAAGGATGGCATCCCTACCATCTCTACCATCTCTACCTCCCTTCTATCTCTACCATCCTTACAGCAACAACATCCAGACTTTTTACAAGGTGGTCCATTACCATGTGGTGGTTCAAAGGAACCTCCCTGATTCTTATTTCATCAGCAAAACCTGTATTTTTGCTGGAGGTCTCCAGAGATCTCTGGAGCTTCACAGCTGTCAAAAAAACTGTCAATTTTCTCCAGAGATCTCCAGAGGTCTCTGGAATAGGGTACCTTGCTCCAGAGATGTCCCAAATGAATGTGTTTTCTCCAGCAAAAATACAGGTTTTGCTGATGTTCCTCTGGAGCTATTTTCATGATTTCCACCATGATGAGCCATTTCCATCATCATCTGGTTCTCCAGGATCATTTGGAGGTGGAGGTGAAGGTGGTGGTGGTGGAGGTGCACCTCCTGAACCTCTTACAGGTGTTTTACCCTTGCTAGCAATAAAAGTATATCCTTGAATTGGCGAATGTTCATTTGCATCATCAGCCCAATTTATTGCTGCAAGTTGATTTGCCATAGAGGTCAGATTTTCTGCTTGGATTGGTGTAGGATTTGGAGGTCTAATGTTATGTGGCATAGGTGTAAAAATAGGTATAGGATTAGTTATCTCCTGATAAGTATATGGCTCTGTAATTAACTGAACTCTACTTGTACTAGGCTCTTATTTACATGTTCCACAGTTTTTTGTTGCAAATTGAATTTATCATTTGTAGGTGCAACAAAATTTTGCATTCTGCTTCAAAACCTACTAGTTTTCTTCTTTGCAAAGTCCTGTACATTGACATCCCTATTATGTGGTGGTTCATTCCTTTTATTAGAGTTGTATTCCTAGATAGGAAGTAGCAGCAATAAGTCCACACAGGACTTAGTAGTAACAATCACACAGATTGATGGGGGACAATGGTGGTATTACAGGGTACAGTACCTAGGCTTATATACAGTCCTATGTACAAACAATATATCGGGCAGGTGGCTACTGCGTGAATACTTGTGGCTACTGTCCATATAGTAAAGTGGGTACTACAAGAGAGTAAGTGGATACAGCAAGAGACTATGTGGAGTGCATGGGATGATGATACAAACAAGTGGAGACTATGAGAAAGCATTCCACATATAGTTCAATGAGATATATTTACCTTTGAGATTCCAACACCTTTTAAATGTACTATTAAAATGAACATGCCCATTAGCATTGTTCACCTCTTGTTCCATTCTAGTAACAGGATTTTCCATCATAGCCTATAGGTATATGTAACATAGGTTAAATAACATGCATACTATGAGGACTAAAAGATTCAATTCTTCTTGTCCAATCCTGAATTCTAGTTCTTGGACTTAAATTTTCCTGGTTAATAGATGGATTATGCACAAAGGAATTTGGAACTTGAACAAAATCATTACCCAAGGATTGTACTAGTTCATGATTATTGTGACTAATTGGTTATGGTTGAACTTCCACTGGTGCCTGCATATATGTACTCTCTCTATTCTGTTGAACAATTGGAGTATTATGCCTAACCACTCTATCTACATTTTCAATCTGAGTGTTCTGCATAACTGGCATTGGCTGTTGTTCATTCTCAAATTGACTAAGATGAACAGATGGAGCCAATTCTGCACTAATATGACTTTTTGCTCTCAAAAGCATTTGAATACCATCACTCTGTGTCTCAGTGTGCAAGTGTGCCAACAACCTACTATTTCTTTCATTTGGAATTAATTCATATAATTCAGGACTTAATGACTGAAGATCTCTGTTTCCCAGTCCTTCAAGTTGTTGAACCCATTGCCAAGGTTGTGCATCATTACTTGCATAACCCACATCAGAAAAAACTGTTTTGGGCCTAGGAGGATCTAAGGTCACTTAGTCCTCTTAGGCAACCTGAGGCATCCTAGTTGGCCTAGGAAAAAGGGTAAAACTTTGGACACCTCAGGTATCCTAGTCAGCCTAGGTGTCCTGGGAGATCCTGGGATGTCCTGGGGCATCCTGGGGTATCCTGGGACATCCTGAGGCATCCTAGGATAAAAGTTCCATCCCAGGATGCCACAGGATGCCACAGGACATCCCAGGATCTCCCAGGACACCTAGGATGACTAGGATACCTGAGGTGTCCAAAGTTTTACCCTTTTTCCTAGGCCAACTAGGATGCCTCAGGTTGCCTAAGAGGACTAGGTGACCTTAGATCCTCCTGGGCCCAAAACAGTTTTTGCTGATGCAAGGTCTCTAAAAATGTTTGACACTGCTGTTCTAACTGATTCAACCTATTTTCTGCATTCTGCAGATGGTCCAACACTGGAATTATTGACCTATGTGAGGACTGTCTTGGTGAATCTGTAGGAGATCCATGTGGAAGTGGAACATTTCTAGGAGATACAACAATTCTTGAAGGTGGTTGAGCAGAATTTTGAACAGACTGTTCAGGTCTCCCAGAATAATGACTTCCCAATACGCTTTGTATAGCCTCTTCATACTGTTGTGGATCTTAGCAAATTTCTAGGTGTTGACTCAAAAATAGGATTGTTTAACCCTCTTAAATGAGTTGACCTTTCATCAGGTATCTAGTGATGTGCCGGCCCGGCTTTGGCCTGCGAGCCCCGGCTTTGGCCCACAGGCCCTTGGCTTTGGCCTGGAGAAATTGAAGCCAGGCCCTACTAGGAGGGCTCCAGCTTGGCCCGGCCTGGCTTTGGCCTAAGCCGTGGCTTTTCAGGTGGCTGTGCATACATCCTGTATGTGGAAATCTTTGAAGAATTCTTGAAGCAAGGTCTTACAGGGAGCCATGTATCATAATTGATACTGTAATTAACGCTTATACCATCACTGGTAACTGAAAGGGAGCATCAAAGGAACCTTCATAATTGAATATTACTGTCCCAAAATGGAAAGACAAAGCTAGCAATGTGCCGGAACTGGAATTTACACTCAAAATGTTAAACAATGAATTCCGATCATTCAAGAGTGTACAAATAGGCTGGGAAATTTCATAAAAAATGACATTAAATACCTGCGAAAAATAGCTGAAAAGCCCCGGCTCAGGGCTTGAAAAATCTGAAGCTGGGCCAAAAGCCATCTCAGGCCAAAGGTCAGGGCCCAGCTTTTGAGGGCCTGGCTTGGCTTGGCTTGGCCCAGCCCACGGCTTTCAGGCCAAGCTGGCACATCACTACAAGTATCACTGAGGATGGTGACCTTCTAACAGATATATCTTGTAATACTACCTCATTATTATGCATAATTGGAGATGCATGCCTTTGAAATGTATTCCCATGAGATCTTATTATAGGACATCAGGAAAAATGGTCTGGGCCAAGGATAGCCTAGGTAACCTAAGCCTCCTAGGTTACAGGGGCTGGGCTTGGGATGGCCTAGGCAGCCTAGGCCTCCTAGGTTACCCAGGACTACCTCAGGCTGCCTGAGGTTTCCCCAGGGTTCTTCCAGGTTTCCTCAGGTTTTCTCAGGTTTTCTCAGGTTGTCAAAAGTCCACCCCCTAATTCCTAGGTCATCCTAAAGGAACCTAGGCAACCTAGGTGGCCTAGGTGTATTTGAGTTACCTTGAGGTTAACTTCAGGCCATCCAAGGCCCAAACAGTTTTTCCTGATGGAAAATTATGACCTGATCTAGAACTCCTTTGTACTTCAGCAGGGTGTGACATTGAGTGAAAACTACCATGAGAACCCTGGTGTTGTGATACTATAGAGCTACTAACATTAGAAGTAGGAACATCAGGAAAAACTGTTTGGGCCTTGGATGGCCTGAAGTTAACCTCAAGGTAACTCAAAGACACCTAGGCCACCTAGGCCACCTAGGTTGCCTAGGTTCCTTTAGGATGACCTAGGAATTAGGGGGTGGACTTTTGACAACCTGAGTCACCTGAGAAAACCTGAGAAAACCTGAGAAAACCTGAGAAAACCTGAGAAACCTGAGAAAACCTGAGGAAACCTGGAAGAACCCTGGGGAAACCTCAGGCAGCCTGAGATAGTCCTAGGCTGCCTAGGCCATCCCAAGTCCAGCCCCTGTACCCTAGGAGGCTTAGGTTACCTAGGCTATTCTTGGCCCAGACCATTTTTCCTGATGAAGTGGTACCCTTGAGGCAGAAACTGGTGTTTGCTGTTGATGTCCTCGCGACCCATTATCAAGTGAATGCCTCATGGATTGGTCATTATGACCAGTAAACATCGCAGTAACTTGCTCACTAGGAGAAACAACTGCCTCTTGTAATAAGTACAGTTTCTGAATCAAGAGGTGTTCCAGAAATTAAGCACCCATATGACCTTGGGAGGGGGTAGGGGGTCTGAAGGGCCCTTGAAGTTGAAAAGTCCGAAGTTAATTTTTAGGTGGAATACATATCTAGAACAGTGTAAATCAAGTTAGTTTGCTATAATTGAGTGTTTAGAATACTTGCAGTCAAATATCTGTGTCAAAAAAGCATTTCTAATGTTTGAGATGGTATTATGGTAAAGATTGCCTTCAACTACAGTACTTTGAGATGGTCAACACTACTGCTTCAGATGTACCAAATGGCTTACAGATTTCAGCAGCTTCAGTACTGTGCTAAGTGTATTGGAAAAAACAATGCTAATTGGGACTCGGGAGAGAGAAATGGAAGGAAAGAGGTCTGTGATGGTGTTGTGAGTGCTGACACAGTAGCTACCAGTGATTTGTAATGTATAGTGTAGGAAAATACTTCCCCATATAGGCAAAAGTGGGGGAGAGGGGGGGCTTTAAGTAATCTTAAAGCTGAGATACAAGGTCATGTATAAATTTAATTTTTTGAACACCTCTTGTTCTGAATAGTGACCACTACCATCTGAAGAATAATGAATTCTCCTCTCGACTATAACTTCACCTTCTGTATTTTCAGACAACCTTCCTGGTGATACTGGTGTGATATCTGCAAAACCTGTATGTAATGCTGGAGCTTATCCCAGTGTTTGCCCAGATGTATTAAAACCCATTGGAGTAGCTTGACTAGTTGATGCTTCAACAGTTTGTACCCAAATATTATCACATGCAAATACATGATGTGCAGGAGTAGCAGGTGTAGGTGGAACTTGTTGAGACCCAGTTTGGGTTGTTACTCTAGTTGTTTGTGTAGACATTTGATGGAGGTGGGTAGAGACATATTATTATGTTATGACTTGACTTGAATCTCCTCCAAACCCAATAGTATGTTAATGATAAAATAGGAAACTTAAGACAAACCTTGGACCATTAATAACCGCTAGGCAAGAAATATATACTCAAACAACTGGGCTCAACTAGAATTGTTAGTAACAGATATGGAACTTACAGAATATATTGTTTGGAGATGTCTCAACAAACAATGATAAGTACTACCTTTGGAGATGGCTCAACAATAGGCAGCAAAGGTTTTAATTACTATTCAGAGATAGCTCAACAAATAATAATAAGTATTACCTTTGGAGATGGCTCAACAATAGGCAATAAGGCTTGTAACTAATGCTCAGAGATGTCTCAACAAGTAACAGTAAGTATTCACAAGGAGATAGCTCAACAGGAATATATAGATCAGCTCAACAATCTATATAGGGTGGAAGTGTATCTGGAGACATCTCAACAGAATACACCAAAAGTGGTCTTGAAGCAAACACAAGGGGTGTTTAGCACAAAGGGCAGTTTCAGATTCAAAAAATAATAAGTCTACTGTACATGGTGAATCTTAGCTACTTATATACTAAAAGGATTGCTGTGCATGAGCTGTGCTTCAGCTGTGGAAAATGATCAGTTACTGTTGAATGCACAGTATTGTACAGTAAGTATGAGAATATGTGCATATATGTGCTGTATTGCACAGTGAAAATTTGGGGTCTGTCCAAAAATATTTTTTCGGGCCTCGCGATGGACCCACCTGCCTACCCCCGGTACGGGATTTCTCGGCCCGGACCCCTTGGTCCACGTTCAACCGACCAGAGCTCATATGCTACTAATATTTGACCAATGATTGTCACTTACTTTTTCCCTTTCTTCTGTCACCAAATCGAGACTATACAGCGCTTTGACCAGGCGTCTTAGTAATTACTAATGGGCATCAAAGCTTTCTCCTCCCAACCGCCATGATACGCAAACTCAGAAAGCGTTTCGGACGCAGACTCCAGGCGATCTTCATTAAATGGACATCGAAACTGTTCCTTCATCCTCAGCTACTACATCTTCCTTTCCGGATCTACCAAACGAAGTTATACAATACATCCTCGACCAGCTCTACTATGATACTCCTACTCTTCTCAGTTGCGCTCTCGTTGCAAGAGCCTTTGCTATCCCGTCACAGCGGGGCATCTTTCGCTGAAATTATTCTTGAATTTCCCCCCCGTGTCCGCAGGTATGAATCTGCCAGAACCGTGAAAACGAAGTACAAACTGCTCACCCGGTCTTTCCGGGAGATTGATGCAGCGTTCGCAAACCCCCGTCTAGCATCGTATGTGCAGTCCCTGAAGCTGTATAATTTCGGTTACTACTCGGATGGAGAAGCTATCGTCGGCTCTCTGCATGCGACTGCTGCACGGATTGTTCACCGTCTCTCAAAGGTGAACAAGCTTTACCTTTCGAACGTCGATTGGAGCTATTTGTCCCTTTCACTAAAGTCAGCGTTGACTGACATAGTCAGGGCTCCTTCGCTGACTCAAGTTTATCTCTCCGATTTCCACCGGATGTTTACATTCGCTGAGTTGTCATCTCTGTTGGGTCATGCGACACATCTGAAGGTGTTACATGTCGAGAATGATTGGATTATCTGGCAGAGCTCTTCTATTCTGCAGTCACATGTGGAGGAGTCTGGTGCATCTCGGTCTATACAGCTTGATCAATTGAGGTTCCCGGTCGACGCGAGATACATGATGGATGGGTTCCTTACTTGGCTTCAACAAGACTCGTGCCCATTTGACGTTCGAAATCTGCGATTACTGCGAATTGGGAGCAACCAGAACAACCCAAGTGCCCCGGCATTAATGCGGTACATCGGCAGAAATCTTAGAGAATTGGAACTGCTGGAAATGTACATGTGTCGTGCGTCCAACTGTTTCAAGTACCTGGTACTTTAACATCATTGTTTTTTTAGTCCCAGCTGATGTTATACCTTTTGAATATACACCCAACTTGCGCAACTTAACGTTACATACCATAAACGGGCCATTTTGCCGTCTCGAAGTACACTTTGAACGTCTCTTGCACCCAGATGTTGAAACTAGGCTGCGACATTTGACCATCAACGTCTGGTTCTATTCTCTAGGCACTCTCTCAGATTGGAAACCTTGCGAAGAATGGGCTGCGCTGGACAAGATACTTGAAAAACCCGAGTTTTTTCTACTCGAAACGGTGCATATCCGTCTAATCGCACGTGGAATCCCTAATGATGTTAAAGAGTCATTTCGGAGAACACTTTCCTATTTGGAGGGATCAGGAAAGCTGATACTTAATGTAGGTTGAATATATTCTGAACAGGATTCCCTTTTAGGGAGTCGTATCAATCTGGTT
The DNA here is from genome assembly GCA_009733575.1 of Gymnopus androsaceus JB14. Lineage (NCBI taxonomy): Eukaryota > Fungi > Basidiomycota > Agaricomycetes > Agaricales > Omphalotaceae > Gymnopus > Gymnopus androsaceus. Next base: position 23,391 of record ML769561.1, on the reverse strand, counting down.
AGCGAGACTAGTTCACTGGTCAGTAGTCCTACTAGTACTGTCCTACTTATTACCGACAATGAGTTGCTTCGAATTCTCACCTCACCTGTATTTTGAACTTTCATGTCTTTCGAGCCCAAAGTTCCTTCCTCCGTTCTGTTCGTGTTCCACTACCGTTCGCTACGTTCACCTTGGGTATCCCAGTAGACTCCTTGAAGCCAAGAACTTTATCGAATTGAGTCCACTCATCTTCATTTCCACCCCTGCGACTGTTTACGTCGGTGAAGCTCGAGTCTCGAAGCTCCAAGTCTCAACTGGCTACTGGGTTGCTGTCTGAACCATATCTTTCCCAAAATATGTTGACCTCCACAATAGAGTAATATGCTGCAAGAGACAATCATATTCAAATCCGTGAACTTCGTGTGATGATTGAAGCGAAACGTATCAGTCTTGGACAAGTCAGGACAAGTCTCGGCTCGTACTACTCTATTGTGAAGAAAGTGCGGAGGATGTCGACACAGGTTGACTCAGATCATTGAAGGTTCTCATCAATCTCTTACCCTGCACATTGAGTCCTACTTTCTCGCTTCGAGTCCGCCTTCCCTCTTCCACTATGTTTGCAAGTCGTTTTTCCTCGTTCGTCTTGGTCGCTGTCCTTGGTGCTATCATGGGTCTGTATGTCTCTCAGTCTATCGGGATTCGGCACTCAAGAAGCTAACTTGAATGATTTTGTGTTCTTTCAGTGCTTTGTGTCTCTGTCACACACGCACAATATCCCATCAAATCTCAGGCTGGTGTCTGCACTGTTTCGACTGCCAACCAGTTAAACAGTGGCCTCACCGTCCTCGATTTCATCAGGAAAAGGGAGGAAAAACTTAAGGGCACTTGCGCTGTTCATCGACCACAGATCACACGCCGCTCAGGGCAGTTCAGGGCAAACTTGTGTTCAGCGCAGACTTGTTAATATGTACTACCTAGTCTGACGCGATCGAGTCGGGAACGGCATATGCGTACGGTGGTAACAATGAACATGGACAGACTCAGAGATCGACAACTTAGAAAGTGATACTTGATAGTAATTGACAGACTGTATGCCCCGAAGGAAACCATGCATATACATGCAACAGTCGGATTTTAATGTTGAAATCCAAGGCCATAGCATGAGTTGAAGAGACGTCCACATTTCACCTGAGCGAGCTTGCTCAGACAATTCGTAGAGTTCATACGCTACATTCAGAATTGACCAATGATTCAAGTTGTACTACGAAAATACAAAATATCTGATACATTTGAAAAGGAAGGAAGAATTAATGCAAGTGTCATAGACCAAGTGCTAGCAATAGGTTAGCATCTCTCTCAATCCCTCTGGGTCTAGGTAGGGCCCATTTTACAGTATTCAAGTAGTCGAAAACGCGGCCAGACACCAGACACCAAACATCAGTATTTTCGATATCAATCGAGCTCCTCCTTGTCGGATTCGGTAATAGACCCCTAATTTGGGTTGAATGATTGTCATTAATATTTCATAAATATCTAGCGTCAGCCTAGCTTAGACTCTGAGTCTGAACGCTGGAGCTTCTTGATCCCTCGATTACCTTCAGCCTGCTTCCACGCTGCTTTAAAGTATAACGTAGTGATGATTTACTTGAAAAAGTAAGTCTTCTCATAATATGATACTTAGTTTGAACAGAAACTTACACCAGGATTGATCGCGTTTACTTATAGAGAGACATATTCCGCATATATTCCGCACATTAAACAACGGATTATCCCCAAAATCTTAGTCGTCGACACCACAACCATTTATAACCGTTTGAAAACCATTTACTAGCTTTTTGTTGGATTTCCGATTTCTCTTATACGGCCAGTTGCTTTCAAGTTGCTTTAATTCTAATTGAACTTAACACGCCCGCGGCCGGTAAGTAACTAATAATGCCAAAATGTTGCCACAGGGGTTGCAATTTGAACATGTTAATATTGCATCTCTGTGGCTCCCGCCACAAGCTCGGACACACGAGTTGTCAAAAAGCTGCAGCACAATCTTTCATAGGAAGGAATGAATGAAGTTTATTACTCGGCATGGTCCCGATAGCGAAACACCGGTTCTGGAGCACGAAACGGCGCGGTTCGTCACTCCCAGACCCCTTGACCCCAGTAAGGCCGATCTCAGAGCTCTATGGCATACGGTAGAACCTTACTGGGGAATCCCAGGTTAATTATACTGTAACTAGTTTTAAGTATGTACCTAGATAAGCCCATCTAGCTGACTTCAGCTCTTTATGTCCTTTAGCCATACCAAAGGGATGTTATTAATTTATTAGCTTTAGGGGCATATAACAATTCCAGTGTATACCCTTTAAACGGCGAGGTATGAAATGGAATGATGCGCCACGTACATAGATATTTTGTTCATGTTGTTGTGAGTCGGGACCTTGCTCACGACTCGTAAAGCTTGGAAGTACGTACTACGTACGCCCGTCAATAAAAGAAGAGATGTTCTCTGAAACACCCTCATCCGCATAGAAACTTGCAATGCGTATATCCCTCTTATTCGCTACCATCCTTGGTACTACCATTGGTATCCTTTGCCAGATTGGATCAGGGTATAAAAGTAATAATCAGGCTGCTTCGCTGATATTCTAGTCTAACTTTTGTCTCCATAGTTCCTGTGCAAGTCGAAACTATCTATCATTTCAACTCCAGTATCAGTTTAGAGACACTTGCCGTTCGCGAAAGCGGTGAGGTTATGGTCGCCCTTGACAATTTCCCAATTATCTATCAAATCGAACCGGACTCGATCCACGGGTCCGTCAGACACATCCACACATTTGAGGGATGCTTGGTCGCACACGGGATCGTCGAAGTAGAGCACGACCAGTTCTACGTTGCCTGCAGTAACCTCTCTGTGTGGACCCACGTCGATGTCCTAGGATCACCTATCATCTTACACTGTGAGAGCCGAAGCACATGAAAATCATGGTCTAGTGATATGATTTGAATGAATCATCTCCTTTTCACTGAAATAAATATTCATGCTCCTTGTATAATTCAAGACACTTTCTATGAATTATACTCCATGGGCGCAACCTGATTGTTTCATGGAAAATTTCATGATATTAATTGTATATATTATTTCCTTCCAGGACCCTGACTTCAAACATTCATGGTTTTCCATGTGAAAATCTGTTTCATAATATTTTCGTAATTTATTGAATAGTTCAAATCATGGAAATGCAAATGAAGTTCAATGTATACACTATGAAATAATGCTATATATTCTATGTAACTCTATCTTGTTATGAAGCTATCTTGGCGCAGTGGTAAAACCCGCATGCGCGAAGCCTGGGCGCTTACAGGTACGCACGTTCGTGGAGTCGAGAGTTCAAACCATAGTGTTTGTATATCAACACTAGACTAACTATGTAGTAGTATAGTATTGTAGTTGTAGTTAAGCTAATAGTTAAGTTAAGTGTATATACATAGTTGTTGTTGAGCTATTTTACTTAAGACTAGTAAAAAGTACGAACAAACTAGTGGCAGACTATAGGTTTGTCACTAGTATTATTTCGCTTCGTTTACAGACAAATCAGGTCAAATGAGATGTAATTCATAGACTGCTCCATGAAAAGAGAACATTAAAACATCAAATTTGCACATGAGTTATTCCGAGCAAAATCATGGAGAATTCTATGAATATCAGTGTCAATCCAATAAAAATCAAGCACTCCTCAATGAATTTTAGGTGAACTCGGAACATGAAAATCATGTTCCTTGACTGTCACAGTGCTTCTATATTAACATGACCGGCTTCCCCGAGCATCCGGCGCGCGTCGACGAAGTAGCCCACTTCCCAAATTCGCGCATCTTCACTGGCATGGATGTGATTTCGAAAGAGAAAGGGCTCATATACGTTGGCGATAGTCCGTTGGGCATTATCAACATCCTGAACGTCAAAACTGGGCACTACTTTATGGCTATCAATAATTCACTGACTACAGTTCAGCCTATCGACAGTACCAGTGGTGTCTATGGTATCCATCTCTTTCAACCCAAAAACAATTCGACAAAGTATCTCTATTTCAGCAACTGGCAAGAAGCCCTCATCGCTCGGATTCCTATCCATCCCAACACTGGCCTCCCTCTGGGGGAACCAGAGGTCGTGGTGACAAATTTAACCTCCGTAGCAGAGTTTGCTCTTGATGAAGAGGGGAATATTTTTGCAGCTTCATTCACGCTAAATCAGTATGTGAGGATCGATCATGAAACGAAGGAGGTCTTGGTGCTTGCAGGAGATCCGGATATTGACACTTATACGCAGCCTTTATCGGTAGCATTTGGAAGAACAGAATCCGACAAGGGTGATCTGTACGCTGTGAACAATGGTGGATTTACAGAGCTACATAATGTCGGAGCGGCGCTCTTCAGGCTCAAGCTTGGAGATCTGGCTGTTGTGTAGGGGCTGTGCAGTCCGACAAGTAAACAAATGCTTGCTATCTTTTTTTTTGCATCGAACATAAAGTACAGATTTTGGCTTGTACTTACATTGACATACTAGGGTAATTGCCCTCGTCTTGCCATACATACATCATCTTATGAAGTTATTTTTCACCAAATATTTCGACTTTGATTGATCCATTTTGATTTCATGTGTGTACATTGACTTGTTCAACTTCAACTTCTAAGTATACTATTTGTAGTGCATGTCAAGGGATTTCAACTTTCAAGTTACAAGATGTACTTGTGCCTCAACAAGTTCAACTTAAAATAGAGAAATTTGAAAGTTGAAGTTGGTCCCAAAGTTGAAATTTCAAGTTAAATATGTGATTTCAAGTTAAAAGTTGGAACCCAAAGTTCAAATCAAAGTTGAATCTGAAATATTTGGCAAAAATTGGTATCAGGCTTTTTTTTGATAGGTTACTAGTTGAATAAAATATATTCTGCAGTTGACACACTGTGAATAACTATTGAAGCACTTGTGTTCTCAAGTAGTACTACTATTGCCCTAAAGTTCAAGTTAAAATAGAGAAAGTCAAAAGTTGAAGTTGGTCCCAAAGTTGAAAGTTTGAGTTAAACATGTGATTTCAAGTTGAAAGTTGAAACCTGAAGTTGAAATCAAAGTTGAACATCAGCAAAACCTGGATAATTGCCATAGCTGTTATAGCAAGCCATAGCAGCCATAGAAATATGAAATGCTATGAATCACTATGAATTTCTATGGGTAGCTATGAACTACTATGAGCTGCCTAAATTATATTGCCTGTTGACAGATGTCATGCTCTATAGCAATCCATAGTGATCCATAGCAGCCCATAGCTCTGGATAGATGGGGACCTTGCTATGGGTGCTATGAGTGCTATGAGCACTGGATAGCACTATCCAGTGCTGTCCAGTTCACCCAGGTTTTGCTGATGAAGTTGAAATATTTGGTGAAAAATGGTGCCATATCATCTGTCCCTCTACAACCGTATCACCATCCAGCTACGCGGTTTTGATCAGATTCCAGTTTTTCATCGAGGGAATGAAGCACATTGGTTTCATGACATCATGAGCTAACTCTGCAAAGGAGTTCAACCTAATGGGTTGCCTCTTGCAAAATTGGCTGCAACCTTAAAACGGTATTTCAGGGCTTCCAGATGCCGATGGCCCCATTTTATATAGTGTAAAGCCAGAGTGAAAAGGCCTTCAATACATATTAAGATAGTAATACTAAGGAAGGCTCTGGGAAGGCACTGGTATGTGTATGAGGTTACAGGAAGATTAAGATTTTTTGTTTTGTTTTGTATTTAAATCTAAACCCTTAACTTGACCTTTACTCAAGGGGGAACCGGGATTACGGACCGGTACACTCCAGTGGTTGGTTGGTTCACCCTCCGAGACCACTAAAAAAAATCTTACCCAACCTTTTGTCAGTGAGGTTTGGTTGAAATACTAGGTTTCTGAAGGCTTGAAGTTTTTCTTCGCGCAGTTTCTGCTACCTTTGTTAAGCTCAATGAGCTATTCGAGCACTGGGGAATGTATGGGTTGTGTATGGGAATGAAGGTGACTGGTACAGTCAACTATCTCATATGGAATAATATGCTATGGAATAATACTTCATATGGAATATGATTTTGGCAGTACAGAATGCCAAACTCCCCTCAAATTTATATGTCATATGGAATATCCACCATATGGAATATATTTTTGGGGTCCCCAACCATATTCCATATGAGATGTTTGACTGTACCCGGTACCTATAGGGGACATATGGTGACATCAGATGTCACACTTACATCATAATATACAGCTTTGACACCCTAATAAGGCAATTTCCATGTCACAGAGTTGGTCGGTTCACTCTTTGAGGCCATTAAAAAAAATTTCGACTCTGTGTAATTAAAAAAAATCTTTGGTCCCCCTTGCCTTTACTTGAAATTAATTAAGGTCCAAATAAGCCCTAAGGCCTTAAGGCTAACATTGACAAAGTCTCATCAGCAAAAACTGTTTTGGGCCCAGGAGGATCTAAGGTCACCTAGTCCTCTTAGGCAGCCTGAGGCATCCTAGTTCGCCCAGGAAGAAGGGTAAAACTTTGGACACCTCAGGTATCCTAGTCATCCTAGGTGTCCTGGGATATCCTGGGATGTCCTGGGGCATCCTGAGGGTGTCCTGGGGAATCCTGGGGCATCCTAGGATAACATTTCTATCCCAGGATGCCTCAGGATGCCCCAGGATGTCCCAGGATGCTCCAGGACATCCCAGGATATCCTAGGACACCTAGACTAGGATACCTGAGGTGTCCAAAGTTTTACCCTTTTTCCTGGGCTGACTAGGATGCCTCAGGTTGCCTAAGAGGACTAGGTGACCTTAGATCCTCCTGGGCCCAAAACAGTTTTTTCTGATGCTGTTGGATTTTGATTTTGCCGAGTGCCGTTGCTCGCCACGGCTTCCGATTGGAAATTGGTATTTACTGTATATAAGCCTGTTTAGTACTGTACCGTACTGAATCGTAGCGACGGTAACGTGTAACACTAGGTTTGGTTGTTGCCTAATTACACAGGGGTAACGCGTAACGCTGACCTGGTTGCTAACTTTTAAACAGTCAAAAAATGCTATTTTTTTCGATATTTTTCGCCCCCACAGGGATGTAATTAACTACCTAAGTAACAGGCGCCATTGGATTTCCTTCATCATTGTAAGCCCAGACATCTTCATGCATACCAATCGCCTTAACACTCCATCATCTCCCCGATCAACAAGAGTCGAGTCTACAGAGAATGTACCATTGTCCAAAACATCAATATTGAGTCCGCTGACCTCCTTGATGATTGATTTGAGAGGAATGTCAGAATCATCATCCTCTGCATCTTCCCCTTCAGCAGCAGCTTCCTCCTCCAGTTCAGCTTCAATGTTGGCAAACTCCTGCTCACCGATCTTATTGCGAATCTCATTGCGGAAGATTTCATCAGATGCAAGATATTGATGGTAGGCAGCTTTGGTGTTACGGCCAGCCATGCATGTATTGCTGAGGTTGAAGTCTTCAACAACGCACTTGTCCCAAGCCTGTGAAATAAAATCAGGTCATATGAAAAGGTAAACGTTGAGGATAACTAACCCGGCAAATGATGTCGCGGCCATCAGGGCTATTGAAGAACTTGAATACCTCAATGATGGGTTGCACAGATGCATTGCGGAGGATGGGGTAAGATGTGGTAAACTTCACTTGTTCAGGAGTTAATCCACTCAAAAGCTGAGTCTTATGAATGTTCACTAGATACTCTAGCAGTCGCTGGCATATAAAGTGCTTGAGAACACGTTGAATACCAACATCAGCAGGTTGAAACATCCCAGTGCCTAGACTTAATTGTTAAGTAGGCCAAATCGGAGGAATCATCAATGTACAATTTGCTGGAACAAAAACCAAGAAAACGTTTCAAAAATCTTTGAAAACAAAAATGCAAAACTCCTTCCCAATATGAACAGGGTAGCAATCGATGAAAAGAATACATTTCTGGTCCTTGGGTAAGTTGTGAGTCTTGACATAATTCTCTACCCAAGGCTTCAAGATGTTCTGCATCCACTAGAAACAAGTGGAGTTGAGATCATACACACTGAAATTGAAAAAGACAAAATATTACCTCCTTCTTTGTCTTGAGAGTGCTGAAATGGCTGGTCTTCTTCTGGCTCGCAGCAAAAGTGAAGTCAAATCCCAAATCAAGCGCTTCCTGCATCCCATCAGCAACTCCGCTAGGTAGCGAGCGCACTGATGAACCACTCCAGACCACTTGAAATGGAAGAAGATCTCCATCAGGAGTCAATGCTACACACAATGTGTAAGATCGTTTCTCATCAGTAGCATGAATATCAACTTGACGGCTGCCCTTCTTTGCATAAGTTGTCTTCGGTGTCATCATCAGACCAACACCTGTTTGGTCCATGTTGATATGAAGCTTGGGAGGGATGTCGTAGTGATCAATGAGATGGAATATCCGGAAGAGGGAGCGCTTGCAGAGCTCGGAGGCGTTTTCAGGAAGATGTGCAGCAGCACAAGTACCATGTTGGATTGACCAGTCAAGTGTGCTTTGCAGAAATTGCCCAACATATTTCTGTAAAGCGAAGTTCAAAAAACATGAGCAATTTACTGAAGAGCAGAGAAACTTACCTCAGAACACTTGAAAGGTGTGTCTATCATGAGCCTCGGTAAACATTGCTGAATGATCGCAATCATTATGGAACGTGCAATGAAACGACCGACAGGTATGCCTGATTCACGATAGCCCAACAATTTATCCTTAATCACCTGAACAATGTCTGGGTATGGTGTCAATACACCAACTAGTCCACTTCGAGCTAGCGCTGACCGGCGAGCAACATTGCGTTCTGTTTGCTTGGACCACTGTTTCCCATTCTTTGAGATCCACTTCCCCACAGTTCCACGATGAAGACGGGAAAAGAGTTCTGGCATCTGGAGACGAAGCGTAGCAGCAATACGATGTGGGGACCATAGGACACGAGGAGCAATGCGATTAATGTGAACCCCGAGGAATGGGTGGTACCAGTTGGCACGTTCATGTCGACGCTGAACAACACCACCTTTCTTACCATTCCTCTTCAATTTCCAGTCCTTCCCTGGCCTTGAAAGCTCCGCCAAATCCTCCGTCTCATCTGCTCTCCTAAGACCCAAGTCATGTCCTAAAATGGCCTCTTTCACTTGTTTCCCTTTCGACTTGTGGCCATGATCCTTCACATCCTTGCGTACCCTGTGCCGGTAACAATGAACACGTTCACAAGTAAGATCTCGCTTCCGCTGCTCTTGTTTAGCTTTCTCCACTGCCTCTCAAGCCTTTCTCTTTTCCATCGACTCGAGGTAAACCTTATCAAACTCTGCCTGCTGTTCTCGGAATTCCTCTCGGCTAACATGAGTACAGCCGAAGTCAAACAGTGTACCTGTGCGCAACTTTTTGGGCAGTGGAGGAGGAGGAAGGGAAGTGGCAGCAGAAGCAGGCTCTAGAACAGCAGGAGTGGAAGCAGTAGCAGTGGTCTGAGTGGATGAAGCTGACAGCAGAGGCTGTGGTTCATTCTCAGACTCAGAGTCAGAGGAGATGTCAATAGGTTGGGCAGTATTGGAAGGGACATGGGTAGTCTTGCGGCGCTTTGTGTTTACTGGCTTCGGAGAGTCATTGCTGCTCGAATCGTCATCAGAACTAAGGACGAGCCTAAAAACATAAAGGTTTATCAAAAGCTACAGAGATGAATGAATAAAACTTACTTTCGCTTCGGAATCTTTGCACCTGCTGCTAAAGCTGCTTCAATGACACGGTCCACCCAACGTAGCACGTAGAAATCGCGATCACTGGAAGAAAGATGCTTCAAAATGTTTCAAAACATCGTCATTAAATCAGTAAAACAGTGACCACGCTCTTGGATCACAAGCTTTCCCCCGGAGCCTAAGGATGAAGTTTTGAATGTAAGCTCAAGGCAGTGATTTAGCGCATAGCCGTAGCCTTCTTCCTTCACATCATCATCATCAAGAGAAAAGCGGTGATTAGAGGGTGAAGGAGATAAAGGAAGATGAGATGGTAAATTAGAAAGGAGATCCTTGAGATACTTGAGATGGGTGTCAAGCTCTTTTGGAATCGGTTCTTTCTGGGCAGACAAAGTTAGATGATGAGGAGCCATGAGATGTAATTGTAGAGCACTCACCATAAACAGACCTACAATTTAAGTATGGGCACTGGGTGGGATCGTTGTTATTCTCTCATTTTTGGCCATTTCAAGCAGTAAAAGGATGATGTATTGTAATCCAAACATGAAGTACAATGAAGGAGTGGTGGTGGTATTGTACAAAAGTGGCTTGCATTTGGCACTGGTATGCAGTCGCCTAATATGAGCCTGGTAATGCGTAACAGCCCACCGGTCGCTAACTCCATGCCACTGAAAAATGTAATGCTCCATCCTTGGTCGCTACGATTCAGTACGGTACAGTATGTTGATCCCCCCATCCGTTTGCCTCCCGACTCCCACTACAAGGCTCAAACAGAATATACTGTTTGACTCTGCCTCTTCTTGAGTGACAATGCACCCATGTATCTCAACAAAGTCACCCAGGGCAGGTTGATGGACCATTCTGCATAATATTCACCTAGCTTAGTAACAGCTTGTAAGTACCCATCCTAATTGCTTTTATTTCTCAAAACCCCAAACGCCGGCCGACACTCTACCCCACGTGTGTCACTCTGGATACCTACATCATTTGCCACAAACACTCCTGTTGGTCCGACACCCCTTTCCATTTTACAATCTAGTTTCTTCCCCTACATGGAATTCACTACATCAGCAAACCTGGATAATGGCCTGAAATGAGCTGCTATGGGATCACCGAGCATTTGTGCCAGCTGTCAACCATTTGATAGCTGTCATTCTCTCGGATCTCTCCTGCCAGCACTATAAGAATCGACGCAGACTTGTCAAAGTTCAACTTGCCTTTATTCTTCCCCATCACTTTAGTTTACTATCAATCTTAACTGTGGGCATTTGAAGACCTAATTTACAAATAGTCATCCTAAGTAGTTTTAGTTCTAGTGCCATTGTTATTGTCCTAGGTACTACAAACATAGTAATATATGAATTTATTTGGATTTTATGTTTTTGGCAGACCATCTCCATCTCCTTGTATTGAAGCAACACTACTAGCAAGCAGTGGGCTGCTCGGAGCTATTGGAATGGAAAACAATTTAAATAAGTAATATATTTACTATTGAATAGAATCTGACAGCTGATGTTCCTGCGGTAAGTATAGCAATCCATAGCAGTTCATAGCACCCCATAGCAATCCATAGTTCTGGATAGATTGGGAACTTGCTATGAGTGCTATGAGTGCTATGAGTGCTGGATAGTGCTATCCAGCGCTATCCAGTACACCCAGGTTTGCTGATGTAACCTGACCAAACTAGGGCTCTTCACTGTATCCATAGCATATGGTGTATGGATGGTACAGTGTCCAACCGTACCATACCATAAGCCCTTCAAGAGTCCCATATTTAACTGTACCATTACAGCATAATACAGTGTATATGGTACTTACAAGGAATGTGTGATTTCTGGAGCTCTCCTACTATAGAAAGCATTTTAATAGGATTAAAATTGCTTGAATATTACTAAATAAACACTCCTTAATACTTCTACTATTATTTGGGGTGTCCTAGATGTGTGTTAAGCTGGTCACTTCATGTCACATATCATCACATGCACATATCGTGACTCTTATTCATGGTTCTTGCACTATAGCACTTACTACACTGTAATTCGGAAATCAGGTTGTTAAGACCTGAATGAGAGGATATCAGACAGAGATGAGAGTCACGAGAATTTGATGCCAAATTTCAAGGACAATAAGTTGCCTACGGGTCCTATCAAACTGAGGTCGATTTGATTCCTTACCTCACGCTGACCTTGAGACACAATATAGCATTGAGGTGTAAACTGATCTATGTTTGAGCTCCAGGTAATTGTGCTGTCGATAGGTATTTAATCTTGAGCTGAGCTCTTGTACCAGCTCCTATTTTTACCGAGAGGAGCTCGCGCTGGCAGCGACAGGGCTCTCCAATAGTTATTCAAATAGGCATTTTTTAACGATTTATATTGGCTATCACTGAGACCATAAGCAACCTATGCATGACCACTGCAAAGAGCTAAATTTCACACAGGAAGAGAGAACGATTTACGAACTGCATGAGATTGACTAAAGCTACTGTACAATACAATGAAAGGATGGCATATTATACAAATCATGGAGAGAGACATCATTCAGTAACGGCACCGTTCAGCGATTTATTGGGATCACCACCAGGGCCACCGCTACTACCAGTTCTGTCACTACTGTCAGCGCCGCCACTATCACCAGCTCCACCAACGCCACTACTAGCCCTCGCAGCATTGTCTTCACCGTCATCCATGCATGGACACTTATTACTCTTCTTCTCGGCAGGAGGCTCCATGGTCTTGGCCCATTTGCTGATCACAGTGTGTTGGTTGTCGGTAACTGCAGAAGTGGAAACAAGTACAACACTTGTAGTAGTTGGGTCTCCGTACTTCTTTACATCCTTGTTGTAAAGGTACCAAAAACTCCTAGATGAATGATGATCAGGATCGAAGGATATTTGCAGGAGAATGAAACGCACAACCACATTGCAACGGTATCTGGATTCTTGAAACCACTGGAGCCACGATATTCATCAATGTCACGGTCAACGGATAGCCAAAACAATTTGGCCTCAGCATCTGGATGCTGTCCGAGCGACCAATGCTATAGATAAACAAGTTAGCAACAGCTAAACAACAGTGGACAAATTGGACTTACAAGAAGAGCAACGCGAGCCAACAGCTCGACTGTCATTGGGATTGTGAACTTTCCACAAACAGCTGATTCTGCCAGCTTAATGCAAAAAATCACGATAAGTGTCGCAGCCCGTTTTGCAAAAGATCACAACAACTTATAAGACTTATTGGGAATGGCTTCGGGGTGCTGCTGCCGGATTTTTGGCATTGCGGCAGTGTAGTTCTTTTGCCAAATATTTGTTAAATGCTTTTTGCACGAATGAAATCGGGATTATTATTTCACAAAATATTTCTTAAATATGTTTGCTTTATAATATTGCCATAAAAGCCATTACTATTTTGCCGAATATTTGTTAAATCTACTTTGTGCTCAAATATTAAAATAAAATTGATTACCTAGGCGCCTATGGTCCTTCCAAGGTTCATTTACCAAATATTTGGTAATAGCCAAATGAAATCAATTGTCTGGGCGCCTACGATCCTTTATAGATTGATTTGGCAAATATTTGGTATTAAATCAATGTGAAAAAAAACAGCAGTTAGGTACTTGTGGGTGCTTTTGGGTGCTTATTTTGTGAAAAAAAATGTTGATCATGGGGTCCCATAAATCCCCATAAAATGCTCAAAATAACAAAAATATATTGATCATGAGGTCCCATAAATGCTGAAAAAATACTGAAAAATAATAAAAATATTCGCACTGGCATATGATTCATACTGGTGGGCGCTTATTTTACAAAAAAAAAAAGTTGATCATAGGGTCCCATAAATCCCCCAAAAATGGGCAAAATAATGAAAATATGTTGATCATGGGGTCACATAAATGCCAAAAGAATACTGAAAAATAATAGAAATATTCAGAGGGCAGGGTTAGGTGCACTGCCACATGATTCATATTGTTGGGCCCTTATGGGGGCTTATTTTCCGAAACAAAAAACAGTCCCATAAATCCCAAAAAAATGCTGAAAAAGAATGATGGTTTTGCTGTAAAGCAGAGCCTCAGGGGAGCAATAAACAGGTACATCATCTGGATTCTCGCAAGCTATACCTCTTGAATAAGAACAACTTGTAAAAATTTCATTTTTTGAAAAGTTCAATTTTTCAAAGACTCTCACACCGCCAATCATTATGCTTCAGCCATGCTGAAGCATAATGTGAAATGGTTACTTTCGATACATAAGCGAAATGTAATTTTTAAGACAAGTATAGAAAATAAATATTTCATTGAAATAACGAAATAAACCCCTTCCGAACATTTGAAGTGGTAAATGTCAGCCAAGGTCCGAAACAATAGATTTCGGACAGAAGCTGAAATAATCACCTTTGGCTGGGCTGAAAGGCTCCCCGAAAAGGAATCTTTCACAAGCCGGACGAAGTATTCCATTTCAGCAGCCGTTTCAGGGTAATGCTGAAATGACAAGCTTCATCTGCGCGGCGGCCTAGCGGCAGCGTAGCGTACTCAATAGCATACACTGAGGTGTAGCAGAGGCTTAAGATAATGTAGAAGTACTACTGTATTTAGAAGTTCTACACAACAAGCCCCAAAGTATCAAGTACACGACTCACAAAACTCATAAGCTCAAGAATAGAATGTACTTGCTCTCCAAAGATGCTCACATTCTCTATATATTAAGTACGTCCAAAACTGGCCACAAGTAAGTACAACAAGTCCATTGCAACAAGATAACTGACCTTTGCAACCAAACCGAAGAAATCACTCGTGTAAGTATCAGTAAGATTACGGGTCGGATTCGTTCTTTGTACGCCAGCAACGGGCACCCTTTGAATCCGAATTTCTCAATATGAACAGTTCCGCCTACAATAATTTGACGTTTCTCTTGTTAGCTAACAGGGAGATAAATATCAGCAGACTTACAGTTACACATAAACCGGGGACGTTGTTCGCAAAACTCCTCTAGAGCGATATGCAGAAGCGCTTCTAAGAAAATGCAGTTAGTATAGTCGCCAATACTATCGACGATATTGATATTTACCGGTGCGTATTGCGTTCGGTGCCCAAAACGCCTCCAACCATATTCTGCCTGGGTTTGGCAGTTGAAATTCCACTGCGGCATCCGGCGACATAAATTGGTAGTTTTGCCCAGTTTGAAAATCGCGTTTCCTTCGAAGAACCCGTCGAAGAAGACGTAGATTCATCCATCTTCGCGCCAATTCTTGAAAAATTCCTGAAAAAATTCCTGACCGCTTTCTCCCAGGCCTTGCGCCGCTTCAGATACGGTCGACGAGCGTCCCTGGCTTCACCACCCCAGCTTCCAGCTTTGGAACGGCGCAGCCTAGCCATTCCGTCACAGAATGTGGAAGAACGCGTTTATACGCGTTTGTTTGTACTTGGATGCACGCACGGCATAGCCGCTTACTTCCATCTTCATCTTACCTTCTACATCCACCATCGCTCACCTCCGATTGAGGTTGAATCTGAGGTTGCAAGTCGTAAAATTTGCAAGTCATAGATTGGCTTTTGAACGCGTATTAATGTCTGAAAATATCCCAGGTGCGAGAATATAATGACTTTTATCAAGTTCCCTTTGTTGAAACTTGTCTTTAGTGTCCAATAAGGTTCAACCGGGCCCAAAACCGACCCTCTCGATGCTGCTCGCGTCCGAGTCCCTTTCCTCCTTGATTATTTCTTCTCCAATCTCGCTTCTATCTGCCTGGTATCAAAGACCTTTCGGTTGGCAGCCACACCATTCCTGTACTCCCGTATCGTTCTATACACCCCCACCGCAGCCCGAAAGATGATTAACACCATCCTATACAAACCAGACACTTACGCGCCTTTCGTCAATACCCTCTACTTTGCATTTCATCGGGGGATATCATTCCCACCGAGCCACTCAATCTCTCGCGAAATGTTGATCGGACTCGCCAACATCTTGCCTCTTCTTACCAATCTCGATTACTTGTCCGCCAGCGAGTTTTGGAGATTATCTGCTGCCATATTTGCGCGCCATGAACAGATTACATTCCAGTTGAGCGATTTCCGCTTGACTGGAATCACCTTTTCTAGCCAGGAAAGGATCATGGAGCTTTATCATTTTCTTTCCAAACAGAAAAATCTCCGCTTTTTAAGACTTGGGCTGAGTCCTGAGCCGGTACCGGAGGTCGATTACGATGCTTTACCAGCTATAGAACAGGATCTCATCTTGCCATCCTCACTTTCTGTGCTAACGCACTATGATGGGCCCTTTTTCTTGGCCACAAAAGTCATCGAGGCATGGGCTCCTCTGGAATACCTTCGTGTACGTCTCTCTTCAGAATACAACGCTGCACGGGACAGTCTTGAGATCATCATCGCGGGTTTGCTAGATCTGAAATCACTATGTGAAAGTATGGTTCTGGCAAATTCAGGCAAGACGGTAAAGGCCTTGACCGTGATTGGAATCCCCGACGAGCTTGAGTTGCAGGACTTGCAACATGCAAAAGATGTGCCGCGTATGGACTCTGACGATGTCCCAGGGAAACTGATGCATTTACTTGCGATGAAGTTTCCGCTCTTGCGACATATTGCGGTTCTTCCATTGTCGATGCCATGATGTGAGTGTTGTTTGAATTTGTTCTGTGCTTTGAACTGATGTCTACTTGAACAGCGCACTTCGATCCACTCAGCTCTCATGGAGATGCACGCCCTTCGGAGTATCGAGTTTTCCATGGTTCCATGGCCTGTGGGAATGCCGACCTTGGGAGGACATGCATCGTTCCCTACGGCCTTGACCTTGAAGGCAATCAGTCTGGAGCTGAGGATGTATTGTCCGACGTTAAGGTGTTTCGACCTTTTACATACTTGCCTTATTCTGTTCTAACCCTTCTCGATTCTCCACTCATAGATACTTCATACACACACTTCATTATCCTCAAACCCAGTCACGGTATAACCGTGTCGAGCGCATTGTATGGATATACAGCCCCGTCAGTCGAAACCAGAATCACACCAGAGGTGAACAACGGTGCAAAACATACGGGTTGGGAGGGCGAGTGGAATATGGGTGACTCGAGGTACAATTGGGATGACTTGTGGTACATGGAACAAGGTTGAGACCTTGGGCCTAGATGTGTACGATTGTGTATAATATGTCTGTGTTTCTTGTACTAATTTTACTAATTTTCTCTTCCTCGAGTCGGGAAAGGCACCAGGGCGCCGCCGTCACACAAGCGCTCCGCACCGCGTGGGTTATTCGTCTCCCGCACGTTACACCGCCGCAAAGTATCTTTTTTCGAATTCATTCGTTATCCTCCAACGAAAAGGCATCATATCGAATGAATTTCATTAGCATAAATCCATCCGCGTGAATGTAATCCATCCATCAAAACCTTTCCGTATCCCTGGAGCTTCGAGTGGTACGAGTACACCCTCGAGTACAGGCAAAGTGTTTCAGGGTGGTTAAAGAGGGATGGCTGGGTTGATGATGGCGCCAATACTTCCAACGCATCTGTATCAAATTCTGGCTCTGGTATATCTCTCTCTATCAAACACGCTATTGGCGAGAGGATCACTGAGTGGCGCGAGGGAAGGAAGAAGAAGGGTGGACAAGTGAGGTCAATGGAGGTTGAGCCATGGAGAGATGATACGCATAGACAGTATTTCGTCGCACTGGCGCCTCCCAAAAGGGGTGCCAACAATGCGGAAAGCCCAGCTGGTTCACCGAGATCTTCGGTAGACGGCAACAGCACTGCTAAGCACAGCACTGCTAAGCATTCCTCCTCATCGGAACCCAAAATCCCTGTCGCCCTTGTCATCCTGCACCAACTCTCCCCTCAACATGGTTTCCAAGTCAAATACGCTCTTGACTTCCCCCTGCTTTCCATGAGATAATGGGGGTTTCTTCTAGCCATACGAGGTCTCCGATGGGGAATTGAGAATTGAGGATTTCGATTTTGGTGCGGCGGGACGAGTAGACGGCGGAAAAGATGGCTTTAAGGGTGGTGTCTACAGTGTACACGACCTAGATGCATGTTAGAAGATTTGAAAGGAGAAAAAGTGCGCGCCTACCTCATGATAATCCCTCTTTATCATCACCTCCAAATCCAAGCCTGGTATACTCGGTCAAGTGCTTGTGCGTGTTACTGTATAACGAGTATTTAGGATCACCGCCAAACACAATGTATAGGAAAATACATCACCTGTTCTCAGCTCTGAACACTGGCCCAACCTCATATACTCGTTTGAAATCGGCAGCAATAGACATTCGTTTGGGCAACTGCGGCGATTGAGCATGAAATGCCAGTCGACCGAAATACTTGAGTTTGAAAACAGAAGCCTCACTTTCTGAAGCTCCTCCTTGGAGTTTCGGGGTGTGTATTTCGACGAAACCCGAAGACTCTAAATGAGAACGAAAAGCGGACCCGACAGTTGACTGGATACGGAACACGGATTGGGCGGCAGAGGAATGGAGGTGGATTATATGCGAAGCGAGACGAGCACGGTCACCTTACGCTCTAAACAAGATTTATAACTCTAAAGTCTCAAAAAATAGTGAACCGAAACTTACATTGAATATTAAGAACGTAGCTAATCTCCTTGTTTACCTCAAAGATGTTTTGCAATGTTTTCGCCTTGTCCTGTCCAAAGGATGGCACTAGATGAAAAAATTAGGAAGTGGTTAAACGTAGCGAAATGGAAAGGAAAGCCTAACATTATTTCGGATCACCGAAAAAGCACACTTTTTGTAAGGACTTCCTAAACTTGTGGGAAATGCGCTAGATGAGAGGTAGTGTATTAATTGAGCTAGTTCAAGAATGGAGGGAACAGTGAGCTACCATATGCTCAAAAACATTTATCTGTGATGCCTCATCCATGACGAAGATGCTCTACCGGGACAATGTCAAATGTCCCATTTTCGGCAAGCACGGGATTCGACAAAAGACCCAATGTCGAGAGCATAATCCTAGAGCTACCAACTACCCCGCTCATTGTTAGACGATCGGCAGGTAGTTTGTCCAAGTGCATCAGCCGCTGTTGCATCTTTTGTAGATGTGTTCATGCCTAGTCAATACAGTTAGTCTAACAATGTCTGGAAGAAGCATTAGCCCGTACCATCCTACGTAAAACTCCTTCAAGGGAACTTGAAACTGTTTAGCAACAGGGACGGGACAGAAATGATAGTACTCATGTAGATCACCTGAAATGAGCCAGACAGGAAAATGATTGGAAAAATAGGCACAAAGAAAATCTCACTCGCGTTGAACGCGAGGGAGGAAGCAAAAAAAATTAAGTATTAAGGGACTAGTATTAAGGGATTCTTAGGCTGGAGCAGAATTTAAACGGTAAAATCGGGTATAAATTCAATAAAATACATAACAGACACAAAAAAAGACTAGTGATAAAGACCCTTGTCCACCAAATTATGACACTGCAAATGACAAGCTGAGGAAATGGATTGACAGTAGATGAGTAGAACTCACTTCATCTACGTCGACGTCTGGCGGCAGATGTCAAATCGCTCGGACCAGCCTGCTTTGCTGCTTCACTGGCTCGTTTGAGAATGCCAATTAGCAGACACTTGACTGGCCAGGCCTTCGCATAGTCGTTCAGACGAGGGTACTTGGTAACAATCTGCGTAAAGAGTCAGTGAAATATTCAATTATATTTATGACTCCGTACCAAGTCCCTAACAGTCTTGAGAGCACTTTCGCTCTGGTTCTGGTAAGAAGCGGGCTTAAGATGCTGGTCCGAAAGGTCCTTAAGATAGTTCTGTACACAATCAATTCATTAGCAGCTCACATCCAAAAAAGTAAAAGTCGAAAAACGTACGCGAATTTCATCGAAATCGTTGGTCGACCAGCCAAGGGATCTCTTCAACTCGTCAAGCGAGAAGCGACCAGCGGCCCTTGGCCTTGCTATTGTCCCTTTACGAATAGTAACCCCACTGTTGGGAGTATCGTCGTCGGTGGTTGAATCAGCAATTGAGGATAGAGGAGACATGCTACGCATGTCGGAAGAGCGTCGGTACGGGTGAGGTCGAGTGCTGGGAGCCTGACGATGAGCTCGGAGATCCGAATGAACAAGAAGAGGAGCGAGTCGAGGTTGAGGAATGTCGCTATGAGCTAGCAACATGAACATGGGGGGAGGCGGAGGAGTTTGTTCAGCTAGGTGAGGAATAGGCCTCGAAGTGATCATGGTGAACGTTCCGGGTACTTTGTGGAATCAAATGGTTATATCCTTGGATAACACAAAAGGTCGTGAAATCACAAAGGTTGCGAATCAATCTATGAACAAAAAAACTGTCAGAATAATACACGCTGTCAGAATAATACAAAAAACCGCACCTGAACGAACAATAGATTACTGATAATCGTGAGCAATAGTACGACTATTGTTCATGGCGTATTCATGCGCATTCGCGTTTTGATGATAATTCACGCGTATTCGCGTTCTGACAATAATTTACGCGTATTCACATTTCGACAATAAGGGAGCATGAGTTATAACTCGCAAAGCCGCCAGCGATTTTCCCAATCCACCGTCTCCAATGTTTCCATTCTCAGCTTCCATCGCTTTCTTTTCTCGATCCAAACCGGTCTCGAAAACTAGTGCTTTTGAGTACAAGAACAGACTCTCTGGTCACAAAGGACCAGTTTTGTGTCTTTCTGCAACCGATGACGGAAAACTCCTTGCCAGCGGAGGTGAGATTGCACTAGTGCCTATCATCTCCCACTAAAAACATACAGGTGCTGACGGGGTACGGATTTGGAATCTTCAAACCAACGGACAGCTGAAAGGTCCAACTGGGGCAGGCACCAGAGGTGCCACCTACAGCATTAACTTGGATCAGTCGCACAGACGATCCTGATGAGGCCCTTTTCTATGGAACCCAGTCGGGGGCATTGGTCTGTTGGAAACAAAGATCTGCTGGAAGAACAGAGACTGAAGTAAGCTTCGTGCACAATGAATGAAGTTTTAAACTTACTAACTTTGAAGGAGTTCGAGGAAAGATTTGTGCTCAATATGGCACAATCCAGTGAGATTACGGGAATTGACTTTGATGCTGACGGCGGGAGATTGGTGGTCTGCAATCGGAATGCAGTAGTTCAGCTTTATGGACTGGACCCATTGATGAATCTCAGCCCCCTGTTCTCCGTTACACTCGATAATATTGTCCCGAAATCAGTAGCCTTTGGCTCGAAGGCCAACGATCGCAAAGTGATTGTATTTGGACTCTATGATGGCGCCGTGTAAGCACTACAGATTGCTCAGATAATTCAAAGGAACTGAACAGGTCATTTAGTGTTTTTCTGAGCCATGAGCTTGGACGGATAGAAGGTCAACCGATGGCCGTTGGAGGCCCCATGTATGTCCAGGTCTACTTTTCTTGTCAACAGTAACTGACATCTAAACAGCGGAAACGCTAGTTTTGGATGCAGGAAAGGGCGTGTTTGCGATTGATGATCCTGCTCAGGGAGTTGGTCTGTATAGGATGGACTGTACTCGACTCCGGACATTCCCAGTCAAGGTGCACAAGACATGGAGACCCAGACAAATCTGTTTCGGGGAAGATTGTAAACTCATCATCAGCGGAAGCGACCATGGTGTTGTCTATGTCTTCGATAGGCGAAGCGGGGAGGCCGTTGATGAGCTTACTGAGGGGAGGAACGAATGGGTCCAGACGGTCCTGGTAAGTGCAGTCTCCATTCTGAATAATCAGGTCTAAAGCATCTGCAGGCGACCAGCATCGAAGGCCAGTCATCCATCGTCGCAGCAAATTCCAAGGACACGGAGGAAGGCACCGACATCGTTGTTTGGAGAAAGCGTCTGGGTCGACGAGCCAATATGGAGAGCGAATCTCGTCGCAGGTACCTTTCTTTCTTCATGCAACTGGTCATGATTGCGGCGACTGTGGGCTTCATCATCCAGAACGGGTGAGCTACTGAAGCTAGTTCCTTCTTCGAGTACTTGACTCATTTTAAAATAGGATGGTATCGATTCTATTGGCTTGGGTAGTGCAGCGTCAAGGCGCGTAGTGTACTTTTATCGAGTAGCGTAGCATTGTTAAATATATGAGGTCGAAATATAAAGTGTTGAACACCTTGCATTTGCACACGTTGTTGGTTTGACAAGGTCGAAATACAAGGCCTTGCAAATTTCCACAACGTTGTGGTTTGAAACGGAGGTGAGGTGAGGTGAAAAACAGCGGAGGTACTTTTGGCCCGATTGGCCCGATTGACCCATGCACAGCCTTCCCTCACCTCGTTTCTACCAGCACTTGTACATACTTCCACTTCCACTGCTGTCCCCCCAGGCTCCTCCATCCTTTTTTTTTTCTTTGTAAATTTACCGGTATGTTGTTTCTCAGCAATTGTAACATACAAGATGTTCAACATCTTGTATGTTACCATGTCATTTATTTTACCCGGGTCTCACATTTTGCACAGGGCACTGATCTTCGCCTTCGTATTGTTCTTTTGCCTCCTGATATATTGTTTACCTGCTCCATTGTGCGCATTGCTGCTGCCATGAATTTCCCGCCCTTTAAAAAGGCAAGCACTGGCAGCTCTGACACCGCGGACAGTCCATTCACTCACAATCTGCCAACCTCCTCTCTTCCCACATCCATTCAAACTAACTCCGCTAATCCCCCCGCTCCCCGTCCCAAGAGGTCGTCGCGAAAACGGAAAGAGTCCGGGTCGATGCCGCCTCCACAGCTCCCGGCACCAAACGAGAAAGTTACAATCAACATCTTGGTCTACGACCCGAAATTTGACCTCAAGTATCTGAGATGGCGACGTTCGATCGCGACCTTTGGACCTCTGGCACCTTTAGCAGCTGAATTGAGCGTTAAACAAATGCTCATGGAATTCATGACCTTGCCAATGGCAGGAGTGCAGGAAATCTTTCTCCGAGCGTATGCGGTCTCTAAGGGTGAGATGGCAGACGCAAAGACTAGGGCTTTCCGGATGTCCTCAACAATGGAGAGAGTGAACGGGTGGACAGAATTGAAGGACATATTCCATACTCGGCAGTTTGGAGGAATCTTGATCGTCACGAAAGGTCCGTACATCCTTGCATTTCATGATCACTTTTTTTTTCTAATGTTCAACAGAGCACTGCGATGCCTTTGAAGAGTCTTACAATGAGTGCCTGGAAAAGGACAAGGACCCATTGTCGAAATTATCTCTTGAGGATCTTGATATAATTCATAAACTTCGCGTTACCGCGCATGCAAAAGTTGCTTATTGAATGTTCAGCAGACCGACTTCACGGTGTCACAGCTCAAGGCGAAATGGTATATCCTATTGGGAGGAGAAGATCCTTTGCCAGCATTTGTTGTGGCCAAAGTAAACCAGTCGGAGGCTAAAAGACGGTGGTCGGATTGGTCGCCAGAGGTATGGTTTACCTGTACTGAATGTATCACGTACTGATTTTTTAACACTTAGGAGATTGCTGTCTACCGAAAACAATTCAACTCATCGGTACCTTTTGATGAATTCGTGACTGTTGAGCAATCGGTTCCGTCGTACCCCAACGCTCCCGCTGTTTACGACCGTGTCTGTCTTTTGGAGGAGAGCCAACTTAGCCAGGCCCATTCAAACGAAGCCCTAATTCTAACGGCAAAGCCGCAGAAGGATGACGAGTCGGGGGAATTC